>OZ024894.1:2983846-3233846 GCA_964017195.1 Siderastrea radians | reverse complement strand
AATTTTCAGAAGGTTCATTACAAGGTTTTTCTGTATCAGTATTTGTAAACGTACGTTAATTCTAGCCACCGAATCAATAAATCTTCAAAGACAATGGTTTATGTAGATAAAAACAGTACTAGGTAAAATATATTATTAATTGAAATGAAATCGCAGACAGTAAAGGTACCGTCGTCTCCTTACAATGATATCAAAGCTGATGACGTATTCCAGTTCATATTTATTCTAAATTCGATGTAAAAACACCGTTTGACTAAAGGGCTACTATTTAGTCCGTAGACATAGAAGAGACACTTGCCTTCAAAAGTGACCAACGTTCGATCCCCCGGCCATCAACTCAGTCATCCGTCCCTCACACAGGCATTCTTTCAGCTGACAAGCTATTCTTTTATTCATCAGTCTTCTGTTCTTTCGCCAGAAAATTTGGATGCTCCCAATAGGACATTTGCACGATGGCGTCATTTGACTACAACTACCAGAACCCTTCAGTTTGTTCTTTTCAGGTGCAAAATAGGGTCATTGTTATCTAAACCTCACTGGGGTCACAAAATTTTAATAAGAAAGGGGGAAGCGAAGTCAATTCTGGTAGTTGTATTCAAATGACGCTATCGTGCAAATGACCTATTCTTAATTGGTAAGTCTTTCTGGCTCCATTTTTTGTACAGTTCTTTCATCCCTTTAAAGTGTAATTAACTTTTTTTTTAATTGTCGACTGGTTCCGATCAGAGCTTAGGCCAAAGGTTGTCTACCTTTCTGGTTTGTAATAAATAATGCATCCAATCCGCTGTTTCGGCCTACGGCTTCCACAACATCAGCCAACCTTTTGCGTTTGACCTTTTACTTGATATCCATTGTTGTTTAATTACAGTGTCCTCTGTCACTGTTTACTTTGCATAGTCTGCTCAACCGACCAAAATCTTCCAAAGTTTTTTTTAAATCTATCTCTGCGTTTCATTTTCTCCCTTTTCTTTTCAGATATTGATGAGTGTAGTACTTTTCATGGTTGTCAAGAGAAGTGTGTAAATACTGTTGGTAGTTACGTCTGCTCTTGCTCACAGGGATACAAGTTGGACGCCGATCAAATAACATGCGCAGGTAACGGGGGTCAACGTGTATGTTAGATTTGAGGATGTCGGGCTGGTGTTTTAGTCATCATTTGCTCGTGTTGTGTTTTTGGGCAAGAAATTTCATTCTATGCTTTCTTCAGCCCTATCCTATAAATCACAGACTTCTCTGTCTTAAGCCAAGAGAAAGACGCCGAAGGCAATCGGCCTTGCGATGGACCAGTAATGCATTTGGGGCAGTACTATAATAAACAAAGCTATACAGTGCTATAAATACCGTGTGGCACTAAATGTTTGCTTTTTTTCTTTCACTATCCGGAAAAAAGCTACCGCAGACAGTTTCTTTGCCAAAAGTCACTCTAGTGTCGAGATTATATGCAAACATCAACTTTACATGTAATGCAAAAACGTGTTGGTGTCCATACAACGAAATTGCGGTCGGTACACTACAAGTATTTAGCTGCCAGAAGCTTAACAGAAGAGGATCGTCTAAAGGTACTCCATTTTTAATTGATTAACTGACGTGTTTTCACCGGTATTTCGATTGCATGTACTGGAATAAGAACCGAAAATGTTATAATTCGAATTGAACACGACTTCCTGAAAATCGCAAAAGTTTATCCCTAGCAAGAAAAACAGTCTTTCCCAATCACAAAACGCCGAACACAAAAAATCGCGCCTCTGAAAAATAAATACTCCCGCAAAAATTTAGTGCTACACGGTAATCGGGTTTTTCCCAGTTAATCAGGAATAAAAGGTGGAAGTACTTAAAGTTTCACTTGGGGCTTAGCTGACCGTCGCGACCAAAGCTTCTGTAGAATGAAGCAAAAAGAGAGTAACGTTACGCTCTCCTGGACGAAGTACCAGTCCATCGCAGGGTTACTTCCAGTATGTTTTCGCAGGCACCCAATTATACACCAGAGTGGAGGGAGACAATGTGGAGGCAAGTGTCCTGTCCAAGGAAGCAACTTGAGAATGTTGAGATATTTCCTCGAACAACTGACCCTTCGATCTTCCATATTAACGTTAAGTCAGAGGGTCACAGGGCCATCAGCGAAAGCTGTCAGGTTTTACCCTCTTTAAATAACGTCTCTTAATTAACGGTCGCCCGACCAAAGGCCGCTACGTTTTGAAAATTAAATGCTAAAGGTATGACATTATTTTTTTTCAGATATCGACGAATGCGCCGCTCAAAATATAACTGGCACCACAAAGACAGTTACACTCGCTGGCTGTGAACAAAAGTGCACCAATGTCGAAGGAAGCTTTCACTGTTCTTGTAGAGATGGGTACACCCTTATGTATAACAAGAAACACTGTAAAGGTAAAAACAAAAAATGCGAAAGTTGTGTATACAAGTGGATTTCAGTCAAGTCGTAAAGATGTTGGGATAAGTCAATCGTCCTCCTTTATACGTAATACGACGTCCTCAGAAAGTAGCGTTATTAAGTTGGTCAACTTGAGAACTTTTCGTCACTTTGGAAGTGCCAAAATAAATTTGAATGCCATGTATACGAGACGCTACTTAAAAAGCTCATTCCATCGCTAAACGTGCTGTCTGACCCAATGAAAAAAAAACCATTTCCTACGCTATATGTAAAACAGACCATTCTCATTTGTAAACATAGTTTTTTTTTTTTAATAAGATGTACTGTTGTTTTCTGTCATGTGTTTAAATAAAGCTAAGAAAAAATGTGCCTGTTACCAATAACGAAACGTCAAGGCGTATGATTTTGAGATCTAACATCTTACCCATATACTTTAAAAATGCTGAAATTGATTGGTGGTGTAGAATTATAATTTAAAAACGAAAATTTTAAACGAATAAAAAAGAAATGAAAGGAATATTGGCTTTGTGATAGATGTTAGCAGTTATTTCGGAAATTAAAATTGGTCATTTTTCGGACTAAAACTACGTGATATATTATGATCGCGAAAACTGATTACAGGTATACTGCGTCCTAACATGCACCAGCTGATAACGCAGCAAAGCAATTTTTTCAGGGGACATGGAGGAAGAATAGACCCCCTTTCCTGATTACAGTGCAACAGTAATTTCATAATTATGTAGATGCCGTAGTTAGATGCACATACGCACACACACAAACCAGGCCATCTTTGGCTTGTTGATTATGTAGTATTTCTGTTTTAGACTCATGCTCGAGAAAATGTGTCACATAGGTACCGGTACATGGATTATAGAGCTCTATAATCCATGTACCGGTACCTATGTGAAACATTTTCTCTTCTAACAGCTCTGCATGTTTCTAAATTTTTTCATATTTATAGAGTTTAAAATAGAGTTTAAACTATTAACCTTTTAACACATCAAGCGATTTATAATCACGAAAAAAATGCAGAGCTGGGAAACAAACAACAATACCTCTTAACTTTTTTTGTTTGTCACAGACGTAGACGAATGTGTGGGAAGTCATCTCTGTGACCAGTTATGCCGCAATACCGATGGAAGTTACCGCTGTTCATGTATTGCAGGCTACAACCTCAGTGCTGATGGTAGAACTTGTGAAGGTGCATATCAAAACATTACGTTTTGTTGATCTAGTTAAACAAAAGTTAGTACTTACGGTTTGCATGTCTGCTTGTTTGTTTAATTTGGAAAGCTGGCTTCGAAAATATTACTTGTACATGTGACACAAATCAACTTTGGCAAAACGGCCTGCACCGATTCTAATTCTTTATTTTGCTTAAAAACTAGTAGAAATAACCTATTATTATACCTATTATAAGTTTAGCATGTTAATTTATAGAAACGAAAACACAACCTACGGTCCAGATTGTAGATGCTAAACAAACTTACTTGTCGGGTTGCTTAATATTCTAAGCAACCCGACAAGTGGCTAAGACCACTTTTAACAGTACTTTTAATACTGCCTTTATTGTAGGTTTGCCTTGCGAGCAAGTAGTTTCGCCTAATCACGGAAAGATGACGTGCTCTGGCTTCGTGACAAATTCTACATGTTCTTTTTCTTGCGATCCCGGATATAGTCTTACTGGGCCTCAGACAAGAATTTGCCAGGCTTCATCGAGGTGGACTGGAGACAGAACATCGTGCAAAGGTAAAAATTAGCTTGGATGAAATTGTCAGAATTCAAACTGCTACGAAGAGACAAAAACGCTACAAGTAGTGAAAGAAAATTTCCATTTACATTTATATGAGTAAAGTCGGTAAAAATCTTAAAACATCACACCGACTGGTAAAAAAATAAAAACAATGATGTAACTAATTAATAGGAATTAAAACTTACTAAAACAGTACAGTGAATTGCTAAGAAGAATAGACAATTTCAATTTAAAGGATCTAGAAAACTTGCGCTGACAATGTCCTTAGGTAGACAGTTCCACTCATCAATACTTTTTGGAAAATCTGAAAACTTTAAAATATCCTTGCTAGCCTATTATGGTGTGGGGTTTGTACTTAAATTGATGACTTTTGTCCGATTCTCAGGGAGAGGGATCAAGTACTTTGCACTATGTCAATCAAATTATGGCTTAACTTGTACATAAGCGTTAATCTGGCCTTTTATCTTCTCAGATTCAAAGTGTTCCACCCTAGTACATATCTGTAACACTCGTGCATCGGCTGTAATTCTGTAAAAAGCGTGTTGCTTTTCGCTGTCCAACTTTTTCTCGCGAGGTAATGTCCTTCTTGTGATGTGGGTTGGCACGCTGCGCTTGCATACTCCAAATTAGAGAGTTGTGTAAGCAGTTTGTCTCACTATCCCGAAAGAGTGCCGAAGATTGCGTTGTATCGTACTCATGATTTTATTGACTTTAGCTGATGTCGAAGAAACAAGGGTCGACCACTTAAGCTTCTTATCCATGGTGACGCCAAGATATGAGAAACTGTCAACCTGTTCCAGCTCAACCCCACAGAATAATATCTTTTCTGAGGCG
The DNA here is from genome assembly GCA_964017195.1 of Siderastrea radians. Taxonomy (NCBI): domain Eukaryota; kingdom Metazoa; phylum Cnidaria; class Anthozoa; order Scleractinia; family Rhizangiidae; genus Siderastrea; species Siderastrea radians. Next base: position 3,228,867 of record OZ024894.1, on the reverse strand, counting down.
GATTCTTTTCAGTTGAGATGGTGATTATTTTGCATTTTAATTGATTAATAATGGACTGTACCGTAATGGACTGTACCCTGTGGTACACCGGAAATCACTTCAGAAGGGCAGGATGATTGACCCTCGCAGACAACTAATTGTGAACGCTGCGTAAGGAACGACTCTAGCCATTTAAGAAGAGGACCGTGGATTCCATAGTACTGCAGCTTCCCTAAGAGACGCATGTGAGGGACCTTTTCAAAAGCTTTGGCAAAGCCCAAAACAACTGCATGGACCGATGAGCCCTGAATAGCATTTGCCATGTCGTGAATACCTCTATCACCGTTATAGAGGAGTCCCTTTTTCTCTAAGGCCTGCGAGAGTGGAGCCATGTTCTGAATATGTATATCTCAGTATGCCAGCCGATATGGATGGTCGTGTCTGTACGAAGACGACAACGAAGACGACGATGACGACTGTCGCATCATGATTCACGAAAAATCTTTTAATTTTTTTTTCGTGATTCCCTCATTCGCACTTAGGTTGTTTTATTCGAAAGACAGTAACATTAACTTCATTCTAGACCGAGTTAACGTTGTTTTCTCAAGCCAGTTTGTTGCTCTTCGGTACTGCGCATTGGGATGTGCCCTGGATAATACGTCTTAGAGTGAATCTCTGTATGTTTTTTTCATGAGCAATAGGAAAAGTGCTGTTCGACTTATCGAATAAAAGTAAATTACTTACGATAAAGTAGTCCTCTGTCTTTACTTGTCATCTCTGCCCTTAAATGTAGTACCCGAATCCCAAAAACGGTCGTATTTCATGTCGAAAATGCTCACACTTTCCTCTCGATAACAAAAACTACCAAACTGGTACGTTTAGCTGGGTAATCAAACCTACGGATGCTAAGCTAACGGGTTTGTACCCGTTATAACTTACTGGGTGGGAAACGGACTATCAGTTGTCAGTTATCGGCTATGCTCTACATGAATCTGATAATTCGCTTGAGTAAATGGAATCAGTCTCAAACTATCTGCTCTTTTGTTGTTCTTTTTTTACAGCTAAGCAATGCCAAAGATTGAAGCCAGGAGTTGCCGGACAGTCCCTTTCTGTTCCCTGTTTTACCTCGTTCGGTTCAAAGTGCTACTTCGGATGTGCAACAGGCTTCGTCATGAAAGGAGATGGACAAGCAAGTTGCAGCATTGTGTCCGAATCTGGGCGCGTTTCATGGAAAATTGACCCGGGGTTATCCTGCGAAGGTTGGTTCTTGACAGTGCTGTTTTGGTATATACCGGTTCTTTCGTGAGATGGTTTCACATGTGTTATATACGCTGGTGCCCAATAGTGTACCGTATTTTCTAGATTAAACGCCGGGGGCGTTTATGCGGGGCAAGACATTGATGAAAAGTGGGTATTTTTAATCATTTTTGATATGCTACGTGTTTTTTGGTCTTTAATACTGTAGGTCCACTAAACGCCTAGGAGAATATAGCACAACATAAGTAAAACAGGAATAAAATGTCACCAATTTCCTCTGTAGTCGATAAAATTCAAAACAAGGCGGTAAAATTGGGTGCTCAGGAGAGTGTAGCCGTACATTACGCAAACTTTCTTTAGTTGTAATGAGCGAAATGAATTGAGCTAAGGTACTTGTAGTGGCTCATGAACCCATTTTTAAATTAGTATGAATAATTCTTGACGAGAATCAGTGACGAAAACGTTCAGTTTCAAATAAACGCCGGGGGCGTTCATATAAAATTTGACGATGTTGACCCGGCATTTATTTGTACCCCGCGTTTATTCGAGGCCCGGCTTGATACGTGATACGTACGTATCCGTATACGTACGTACCCGATACTCGTACGTGATACGGGTCCACTCTTGAAATAAGAACAACGACAGCCTAAATAAATACCCCAGTTCCGTTACGTCTTTGGTATTATTTGATATTGCTACGACTACGACTGCATAGAGGCCATTAGCTAAGTTCTCATAACGTAGTTACGGTTGATTACTTTCTGCTACTCAGAAAAACGTCTTTTTATTTGATAGAATCGAAGACTTGTGAGCCAAATCCTTGTAGACATGGAGGGAAATGCAAGGTTCAGGGCCTGAAAAGCTTCACTTGTGACTGTGAAGGAACTGGTTACAAGGGCAACGAGTGTCAAGCAGGGTTCATCTCAACACCAGTTTATCCAAAGTTATCGATTAAATCTAAATCTCAGGCTATTCTGCTGTCTGCGAGGCCCTCAAATAAGCTGAATATATTGTTACACTCCGAGAATGGAGTAGAATTTTATCCTTCATCGTATCTTGAGATTACATATCCAGAGACAAAGCAAGAATTCATGGTCGAAGTGGAGGAAGCCGGAATTAAAACCATCTCTTACGGCGTGGAAGGTCCCAATAAACACGATTTCGAGATTCCTGAGGAAAGTGTTGTTTTCGTTGAACCTCGGGTATTGCAAAATGAAAGCGTTTACTCAAAGTTGTTTGTCCCTAAACGAGAATTGCCAATTGGATGTAATGAGCACGTATCCAACAGCCTTTCTTGCGAATTACATTTCTTTTCCACAGAGAAATGGACTGGCAGCCCTCCATCCACAAGTGGTATTGTCCATATACGAACCCCTTCCAACCAATACATCCCTTTGTCATTGACTGGCCTCCGTTTGGATGAACTTCAAGTGTCGAAGAAAAGCATTATTGAAAAAACAGTTGCACTAACCTCGGCTTATAAAGTCTTAGAAATCTTCTTCATTAATGGTGACACTTGCACCCGAGAGGAATTGAATTCTGATAATCTTCTCGAGCTGATGAAGGATGATGCTTTGGTTTCCTCCTTCATGCGAACGTTTTCGAGGATGGCTCCTCAGTGGTTAGATATAGAGACCAGCGAGATAAATGAAGTGTTTGATATCCAAAACATAGCGGTCAACTTGGCGAAATCTTCACTGCATGATGTAGAACACTGTTCAGGATTTCCATTGAGTCCATTATCCAGTATTTCCTACTTTCAACCAGCTCTAAATTACGAGCTACGTGTTGGTTCGGATGAAGCGTCTCTATTTGCGGAGGGAGACACTTGCTTTGCAGCAGACGTCTGCAAGCAATCCATTTTTGTCAATTTTTCTAAACGCTCAGCCAACAAACTAAAGAATACTCTTGGTCTGATTCGAGACATGAAAGATAAAGGCGTTGATATTCGAGTTGATTCAGTTGGTCTTCTTGGGAGTCCAGGGACTTATGATAAAAAAGAACATGTGCTTTGGAATGGGTCCCACTTCGAGGAAGTATCGCCCTTCAGCTACAATATGTGGTTAAAAGGGGACGTGACTTGGAAGATGCAAATACCAGCTAAAGTAGTTGTGACACTTAGCATTACGGGAGAAAGTTTCATTTACTACAATGAAATGGAGAACGTAAGTATTTTTTTGCTTTTCAAACTGATCGATTTATTTTCTCAGAGTTTTAATAAAAAAAAACTTCTAACAAGAAAAATTTGCTGAATGCGCGTTAGTTAAAAACTCGGTGAAAATGGGGTGCAAACACAGTAAATATCGTGTGGCCGATGCGCCCCACTGCTAAACCGAAGCGAATTCCCCATGAAAAGAGATTACCGAGATTCACAAATTATTAATAATTTAGCTGAGCAAAACAGAATTTTACCGCAGGAGGCTCCTGAAATGGGTACAAGTCTACCTAAAAGCTGCAAGCACCTTATTGAGCCAAGCTCAAAATGCATATTTCTAAAGCTTTAAAATGCTTAGTTCTGCATGCATTTTACAAAATCATGCGATTTTAAAATGCATGTAGAATTTTCCATCCTCTGATTTCAACCTTGTTAATAGCGGAGCCCGCGTGCTAGCACGTCAGCGGAGCACCATTGCTGAGGAAATTTGGTAACCTATCAAGCCAAGAAATTTTGGTAGTGACGTAATAGACACGTTACCGTTCATCCGTCCGTCCATCCGCATCACAGGGTCACCAATATGAAGTGGCATACACTGGATATAACCCTGCGCTGAATCCCGCGTTTTTGGCGCGAAATCGCATGTTGACCGCTTTTAGGCTTGGCTAAATCTAGGGTGTTTTTGTTCTTTTCATTTCGTGAAGTTGTTTGTTGACCGACTGACTCGACCGATGGAAGCGTTATTTAAAGGAAAGGCATCATATACTATTGGTGGGAGAGCTCGTCGTCAGGACTTCACACTAGAACTTAGTTCAGCAGAGACGATAGGAAAGATCAGGCTTGGAGGTAAGCTTGAGGTGATTCCATCGAAATAGAAGAAATATTAATAATTTTCTATGACTTGGTCCCATTGGTAATTATGTTTTGAACATTTCAAAACTGCAATAGAATATAGGGGTCACCAAGCTTGTTTTGGCACAACATGAATAGCCATTGAAAGCAACTATACGACCCGCAAGGTTTTCCTGAGAAACACTAATAATCAGAAATGAGAAATATAATTGCTTTAAAAAGTCATTGCTTGTTTTGAAATAATGGAGCAGTTCAACAAAATAGACATTTATCTTGCATTGTGTACTATTTTAGTTGAACAGGAATTAAAGAAAGGAAAAAATAAAGAACTTGCCGCTTGCGGACATACCCTGCTGTACCTAAAAACGTGTTCTTTTCGAGTTTAAATAAATATATCTGAAAGCAGAATTTTTAACTTTTCTTGAAATTGCGATATATTATACTCGACCGTCCACCATTTGAATTTGTGTATTAAAAAATGGGGGTCACCGAGCTCGTTTAGGAGAAAACGACCAATTATTTCTCTGAACTGCTCAGCTTTCAGAGAAAACCTATGAAGTTCCAAAGGTGCGCGCACTCGTGCACGCGCTAATCACACAAAAAATGATGCGCAGAAAGCATGCGCAATGCAATTGAAGGGAATTACCTCAAAGATTGACTGTTATACTGTAAGCTAGACATACAGACGCGTTCCATTGGTTAGTAACAATTAATCATGATTAATGAATGATGTTCAGAATGATAGGGAGAATTTTTTTCAATTGCAAGGACGAGTGTTTGTTACCTGCCAAACCAAAGACTGAGGCAGATACTACATACTAATGCATTTGCTTCAAAAATTTTATCTCATGAACTTTTGCTCAGTAATTAAAAAAAAAGAAAAAACAAACAGCTTAAACATTTGTTGTTAAAACTTAACTGGCTGAATACAATTCCATGTTGGTTCAACCTACGGCTTTAAAAAAGGTTCTTTGAATAGCTTCAACAAAGTGAGACTGACGTAACTTCTGCATTCATTAAAAACCATTGTTTGTAGGAAGGACATAGCCAAAATTGTTCCCGGTCGAAATTAGCAGTGTGTTTGAAGCCAATCAAAATTGCGACATTAACAGCAATGATAGATCTGTGTTCAGGTATATCAATGTATATTAATCTCACTATTTTGGAAATACTCAGTGTCACCCGTATGCATGTTCAAGAATGGTCCTTTGTATTTCAATGATTCCAAATTTTCAAACTATAGGACTCACTGTGATCTGTCAAAACATTTTAATTTCGAAATAATACCAATCGAACAATCCTTCCTTTCGTTTTTGATTTCCTAGGACATGACCGTTGCGACGACTGGACGCAGGGTGTCCTCATGTCTTTTAATAATCTGGAAGGAGACCTGTTTGGCAAAACGCCTTTCTATCCTTATGTGCGCCCAACAAAAAATCAACAGATCGATGTTATTACACTCGTTAATTACAATGGGGGCAGACAGACCATCGTCACCAACTTCAGGGAAATACGACGAACTCTCACAAACTTGAGGCTTCTCGTACCTGAGCTGGAGGATATTTTTCGTGAGGCAATGTCCATTTTTCCAGAGGATAAAGACATCTTGGAAAAATGGATTCAAGCGACTGAAGTGTTCAAGGGGAAGATCCGCGAGTTTCGTAGGGCACTGTTAAATAATCGAGCCGTCGACGTCAAAAAGGTGAGAAATCTGACGGCTCTTATAAATGAAAAGATCGATTTTTCACAAAAGAGTGTGGAAATTTTGAAGCATCGCGTGTCCTTGAAAACGGCTGCGTCACCGTTACTTACCACGATTGAAGACGTCCAGTTTGGGTTTCCACGCTTCATACGTTTGAAACTCGGAGGGGGAAGTACGCAGCAAAGAATTCATGGTGTAAATCTGTATTTCCGCTGTAGTCTCTGTATGAAGAAGTTATGTCTCGACAACATAAACGCAGCAATTTCATACCACAGTGGTAATAGATGCGGCTCGCAGAACTTTCCTGGGCAAACATTTTATTTAAGAGGGAAAGCTTCACAAATTATGTCTTTAAGCCCAGGTAGAATTCTTACTCTTCCATATGGACAGTCCGTCAACATGGTTTTTGCAGGCAACTCTGACCACGTCTCCATTGCATTTGAAGCTCGTATCCGTCTGCTTGGCTTAAGCCAGTTAACAAACGCTACTTTGGACAAAACGCGGTTATCTCTCAAAGTTAAGGGAGACATTTTTAAGCAGTACCCAACCCAGATGAACGTAGTCGCAAAGATCGAGGATACTGAGAACTGGGACTCCCTTGTTTATTTAGTAGAAGGAAAGATGACAAAATCTTCTCCCCTTCCAGGCTTCTTTCAAGAAAAAATCAATACGTATGCATTCGGTTTAGCAGAAAACGCCCAAAAGAGAATTCAGAACGCTGAAACCGCAATAAGAGGTGCTAAAAATAAGACCAAAGAGGCAGAAAAGCTCTTGCGAAAGAAGCTGATTACGTTAAAGATTGCCTCCAAGAAACTGAGAGATAAAGATAGGGCTCTCACTCAAAAGCGTGTTTCATATGCGCAAACTAAGTTACGATTAAACTCTACACTTATGCAGTACCTGAATCTGAAGAACAGAACTGTATGCGAATTGAAAAATTGCAAGTATGTCGAAATAGACACTTGCATACCAAAGGTTTGTCGTAGGAGTGTTAACACTACCTACTCCGTGCCTAACTGCATACAAAAGGTTGAGCAAATTAAAAGGAAAATCATGGGGGTTGAGGTAAAAAAAGCCTATTTTACGTACAAAGAACCCGACACATACGAATTTGTCAGAGCTGGGTGGCGGTGGTTTGAGCGTAGTTGGAAAGTACACAAGGTATTAGGAAAATGGGTAACAAAGAGCTACAATCAAAGAAGGCTTGTTCCAGTTGAAGAAAGTATAAAAGTTCAAAGATATGTCTGTGGAAAACCAAAGACTGTATCAATTGTTTCAGGTCATGAGAGCCCTTATCAATGCTGCAACGACGACGTAGGCGAGAAAATGAAAATCTTAGATCGCCAATGCGTCATCTACAACTCTGATTGTATACACAACAAGACGGAATTTCACTTGGAACTAAGAAATGAAAACTACACGTTATTTCAGAAATTTCAGGACATGACGGAAAAGGGAAAACAAGTAAATCTTGCTCAAATGGAAGTGAACATAGCACGAACACAGGTCAACTTAACGTCAAATCAAGTAGACCTCGCCCATGCGTTTCTTCAGGAGCAAAGGTATGCCGAAGATTCCATTAATCTAACCAGCATAAAGATGCAGGAGCAGCTTGGGCTAAAACTAACGACAAAGATGAATGGACTAAGAAATAAGAAACTGGTTTCTGTGCAAAGCCTTTCATTCTCTACATCAATGACCTCTACAACCAAAAATCTTATACCGTTCGTGGCATCTGTGGAAACTGCCGAAGGAAAAAGCAAATTCATCGAGTTCCCGATAGATTTCAAAAGAGTCAACTTCTCACTAATGTCAGCCTCCAAGATTGTTGTAGAAAAACTTTTTGGAACAACCAATTCCAGAGACAAAAGGTCAACACGTATAGGGGCAGTCGATGTTACAACTGGTATGGACACTGGCGAACGCATGTGTTTTTTCTCATATCAAGCAAATGCCTTTTTTGCGGACATCACAGAGTCATTGGAATTTCTCCTCAAAACTACGAAGGAACTTTTTTACGGTATATCATCCAGTCTAAGTGAGTTTGATTCAAATAAAAATCATTCGGTTGGAAAACTCTCTTCGCCCTCTCAACAGCTTCTAAGATCCTTCAGAGGAATGATCAAGTCTTTGAGAGCTCACTACGCTAACAGCACAAGTAAAACAACATGGGGTAGCATTTTGGAACAGTGGCGTGATTCTCTTAGTGTGCTGACACGGAACAAGAACTTAACAGAATGTTCAGGAAGTCAGGACTGTGTGGATTACTTCTTTGATACTTTACACGAGTTCTATCAATTTGAGCATAGTCAGCGGGCACAAGAGATCAAACAGCAACTTCAAGAACTAAAAATCGTCTTTGCTAGTTTGTTGCATCATAATCTTTCAATTGCCACAGCACAGGAAATCGCGTCCCGAGCTAAGGTTTTATTAAGCCGGACAAAAGATGACTCAGTATTGTGCGGTACAAGACCAATCATTGTTGAAAGCTCTCCAGGAGAAGTTGTTGTCTTAGCCGGTGACACTGCAAATCTAGCATGTAGAGTTGAGAACACACCAGATGTGAAAATCTCATGGATAAAGAACGAAAGGGTCCTCGAGGACATGAATGATGAAGTTCTCGTTTTAACGAATGCTAATACACAGACGGAGGGAGCGTACAGATGCGAAGTATCTAACAACCGAGGCCGAACATTATCTAATATTACTACTGTTAGGGTGCATCAGGCGCCGACCATCACCGAGCATCCACATGATGTACGCGTGCTTATGGGAACTGACACAGTGTCAATGGTATGCAACAGCATTGGAGTGCCTCAGCCATTCGCAGAGTGGTTCTTTACGCCTATGAATGGACAAGAGGGCGAAGTGGCGCCACTAAATATCTCGGGGCCCATCATGACAAAGAAAAATTTGACATCCAAGGACTCCGGTTTTTATTACTGTAACGTTTCAAATATACACAAAACATTGAAAAGCAGAACAGCAAGACTCGACGTCTTAGGTTTTACTCCAGGTACGCCACGAGTTGAGGTTTCTTTAACGTTTGCACGATGCATACACGACTTGCCTGAGAACGTGTCAAACTGCAATGATGAGACACGTACGTCATCTTTGCATCTGGATTATGCTGGTTTAAACTATACCTTCAGAGAAATCGTTGGTAAAATGGGCTGGTCATGGGAAAAAATTGAGAAGTACAGTTTCAGCCCACGTCCAAATACTTCGATGTCCTTAGTAATCATGGGTAGTGAGCCCAATTCACTACCAGATGTCAGTGGGAGCTATATTGATGCACTGGAGGGTTTTTCCTTGTCGCGATACGAACTTGGCCTGGCTTTGCAATCATTTCGCTCTGCTTTTGAGAAAGGCAAATTTGATTTTGTTAAAAAAAATGTGCTTGTCGTTGCCAGAAAAGGAAGCTTTGCAGTGAAGCCTCTGTCCCAGAAATGTCCTTTAGGAACACAGGCACATGAAAATGGATTTATGTGTGGTAAGTCATCTTTGCTGTCCCTAAAGAGCCCAACTCTCGAGTTCATCAAGACCCTCTGGATAAAAGACAAAAAATGCACTTGGACAGGGTCAGCCTCAATCTGAATTTAAGTATTCACAAATACCAGTGAGAAGATGAACTATTCGAAACTCTGTAGTTGTGTCATCTTAAAATTAAGCACTTTGCTGCTGGTATTTGTGCATATTTACTGCAGAGCAGTGAGGAGAGCCCTGCATAAACGCCTCTGAAGTATTTTTATTTAGCGGTCTTGCTGAACTGGGAACTGGACAGTTGAGTCTCTAAAGACGCTTAAATCATGTTGAAGAAATGTTAGGCACGCACAATCTAATAGTTATTGAATGATTATTGTAAGGGATCCTCATTGTTTGAAGTAAAAACATTTTGATTGTTTTTATCTGAGTTCTTTGCATCATCTGTTTGTTCGCTTTTCTCACATCGTAAGAATAGATTAAATTTGTAACTTCTAGCATTCCAATTACCAACTGCTACGGTTAAATTTGAAGTGAGCTCCAGAACCGCGTTAGGGACCACAAGCGTGATGTTACATTTCATTTTAAGCCCGATTTTCTGCCAAATGATCCTGTACTAAAGATGTTCTTACCCTTAGTTATTTTTTTTCTGTTTTTTTTTTTTTTACAGTCATCTGCACACCTGGGTACTACGGAGTGGCAAACGGAACCTGTCTGCAGTGCCCCTCTGGCACGTACCAACCTAATGAAGGAAGCACAGAATGCCTTAAGTGCCCTTTCCGACTCTCTCTCACAGAACCCGGAGCACTTCGAGAATCTCAGTGCATCAATATATGTAAGACTTGAAAATACTTTCCAGGCAGATTTTATTGCCCCCACAGGATTGTGGCCCAGCACCCACGGAGGCATCCTTGCAGTCTGTGCGTAAATGTACTCACAGTTGAAATAGAATTTTCTTATACCAGATAAAATTTCGATTTGCCTACCTAAGCGTCGGGCGAATTAGGCCCGAGGCTGAGCCCCGTCGACCCAAAGCCAACGCAACGGGCACCCAGGGTACGATTTGCCTGAACAGGGCGCGCATAAAATAAATGGATAATGATGTCTTAGCAGAAAATAAATGCCCAAACGAAATACATGGATAATGATGATATACCACCCTTGCAGAATATTAGTTATTCAACAAATACATACCCACAGGGGATCCACACTATTATGGGGCAACATATTAGTTTCTTGCTTTCCTTAAAACGGAAAAAATGGCACTACATCGACTTTGTCGCGTGAGAAATTAGATGAAATGATTTTGTGCTTTATAACTATTTCAAACTGCTCCGAATAACGCTTCAAGGTTACTCACGTACAGGTAATGTTGCCATTTCCTTTCCATTGAATTTTTTTTCTTTCTAATATTTTTTAGCCGTTCCTTGCAAGCCACCCAAAATCAACACTAAACGCATCCAAGCGTTTAAGAAAACGAAGAATCGATACCGTACCGGTGAAACTATTGTTTTAGGTTGTGACGTGGGGTACAGAGGAATAGGAAATGGCACTCGAGAGTGTAATGAAGGGAACTGGACGACACAGGACTTTTACTGCGAAAGTGAGTGTAGATGATGAAACGTTTACCAGCAATGCACAAGCAGCAAATTTTGTTTTTTGGCAAAACCTGCTTTAAGTCGGGTATTGTTTCCGACAATTTTCCTTCTTAAACTAATTGTCACTGCGGAGGAGAGGGTCGTAAATTTATTTGACATCCCCTGATACTCTGGGATTTACACCACGAAACCAAAGAGACGATTCAAGGTTCGTAAAGGGATTTCCCATAGGGATTCTGGCTCAGTTTCTAGCGCTCTTAGGTACTGTAAATAAGTCTGCACTGTTAGAACGTTAATTGTACGACAAGTATTAATTGCATTTTAAAGTGCCTAGCTTTATCTCTTGAATGAAAAATATTACAGTAGTACGTAAGACAGTTTTGCATGAGTAAGACTTGTACTTTAGTTACATTATGAACAGTGATGTTAAGCTACTGACTGTTTAAATGCAGAAACCTGCTATCCTCCTTGGACCGAGTTAAAGAAACGTTGTTATAAGGTAATAGACGTGCCTTCGCCTTCATGGGATGACGCATCTACAAATTGCCAGTCGCTGAGTTCACATATGGTGACAATATCCTCACAAGAAGAAAACCAATTTGCCGCTGAGCTAGCTAAGGTATTGTCAAATTGAATCAATTCCCCTGGTAATGAATCCCCGACACAAGAGAATTTGTTGATTTTTTAGAGCGCTTTTCAATTGAGTGTGGTAAAACCAAAACCTAAGTAATTGCACCAGCCAATCACAACAAACACAAATTACCCAATAAACTAATCAGTACTCGAAGCAAAGATATGTTAATACTGGCGCCAAGTGCGGGAAAACGCCTGCGAGTGAGTTGCGATTGGTTTGAGTTTTACTTCTGATTGGTCCAGAAAGTAGCGCGAGATTTTTTAACCAATCACAAAGCGAAGTAAAGCAAAACTAAAGCAAAACGCGAATCACTTTCGACACTCAATTGAAAAGTGCTCTACCATCTTGATATATTGTAGCTATGATCAAGCGTATTTTTATACTCTGGTAATGAAATGGCTTTCTTAGGCCCTGTCTACACTGATCTGTCTTCGAAAACTCCCTTTTTTTTCTATCTCCAAAACGATCAATAGATCTGCATCCACACCAGTATTCTCACATCTTTTCCATCGTCCATGGAAGGGAATGAAAAACAGATATCGAAAGATGCGTTAATTTCTGTTCCCAGGCAGTTTTGGGATATTTTTGCTGCCTTGTGCACATGCTTCAATGGCACCTGCAATGCTACCAGCGATTTTATAAAGTAGTTGTGACGTTGGCGTTAAGCTCCGTTTTCAAAAGTCTCCACTTTGAAGAGCCTTTTCAAAAACTTCTGCTCTTATTGATAACCATCTCTGTTTGTGATCATTTTAGTGTGGGCGACCGACTAAAACGCATAAAACGTATGTGTTTTGAGACAAATTATGTCGCTTTATTGTGGATGAGGCCTCATTTAAACCTTAAGGTTTAAGATGTTGATCCAGTAGAAAAATGGAGACCACCAAAACTGAAAATACTAAACGAAAAATAAGAAATGTGAACTCAAAAAGCTCGAATAAATGAGATCGATGGTTATAACAGTCATGCCTCATAAACGATGCAGTCGATCGTTTGTAACTCTCAATCGTTAACAAATCCCATACTAAAAACACGTGGCTTTCAGAAACCTTTCAGAAACCTTCCTTCATAAAGAAGAGCAAAATTTCTAACATGTGCCGAAAATCACTCAGAATATGTCAGAATACAAGCAAAGAAAAAAATCCTTAATGGGAGGTCTTGTCAGTAGAAAGCTGGATAATGGCATTGAACAAAAAATTGCAAAATTCGTAACATTTTTAAATACCTTGAATCCAGTGGACCTAAGAGAAGAATGAATGGTTTAACTTTGCCCAATGTGATTTTGTTGTAATATTAAAGACAATTATGAGGGAAAATTTATAGTACTTGCGGTTTAGCTTTTATCATACCAATTTGTAAAGACTGCAGCCATTTCATGCACGTTTTAACATTAATTGAACGAGAACTTCTTTCTTGATGCTGAATTTTGTCCGCTGAATATTAGACGTATCTCAAAAAGAACAACATGACAAAAGTGCGGATGTGGCTTGGACTGAGTAGAGTACACACCAACGCTGAATTTCAGTGGGTAAATGGAACCACCCTAGATGGCTACACTAACTGGTCTCCTGGGGAACCCAACAACGCTGATGGCCACGAACTATGCGCTGAGATGATGGTGACTGGAAATTATAGATTGAATAAGTGGAATGACGTGAAGTGCACCACAGATTACAAGTCTATAACCATTTGTGAGAAACCCTTGCGGGAGGGTGACTGAAACGAAGTTGAGACCCACTAAAATTTAGTTGATTTCCCGAACACTTCGCAAAGTAGTTTCAAGTTTCTATAGAAATTTAAGTGAAGGCAAGGGTGAAATAGCATTCACACTTTTTTCTCTTTTACCATGACGACTGAAAGACTTCATTGTTAACGCATTCTGCTAAAATGCAAATTTTCTCCAAAAAGTGTAATTTCATGTGTAAACGATTTTGCTGGCGGTTTTCCTTGTGTTTTTTTTTCTTCAGTTTTTATTTATCGCTTGTTAGATATGACATAACAAAAAAATTCTTAAACACGACCTTTTAGATCAGCGAAAAGTGTTCGGGAATCGACGCAACGGTTATGTCCCTTCGGAATCTGTCTGACGGAAATCAGTAGAGCTAGCAGTGGACCGGGCTAAGTAGTTGCTGTTTTTGTTGTTGTTGTTGTTTTTGTGATTGGAAAAAATATAATTTGAGTTTTAGATATTAGAGCCGTTATATTAGGCTTTCCGCTACTTCAGTTGACTTTTCAGGAAGTTAACTCCGATATTTTGGACCTAACATTACAGAAAATTAATGTAGTATTGTGATATTTAGCAGTTGAACTTGTATGGTCAAGTTAAAGCCCTCCTCCAGGCTTTTTAATACTGGAACATTGTTGGATTGAAAACAAACATAAAGATGATTGCTTTTGGTCCAGGCTAAAATGAAATGAAAGCGTTTGAATTGCTTTGAATGTGGACAGGCCAGGGGTCGGATTGACGAAGCTATTTTCAACTAAGATGGATCCTTAAGTATTGAGATTTAACAATAAGCTTTTGTTTTCCACTAATACATAGGATACATCTCAGCTCAGAAGGGCATCGTGAATCTGGTCCCCAGTTGTGACTGTAGTCAATTTATTGTTAACTTTGTAGCTGAAAGATCCTTAATGGATCATTTTCATTTTACGAGTTTTATAAATGAAGTTTTAGTTGTTACGTAAGTAGGGTCTTTCGTAACTTTTTCATGGCATTTTTTCTCAGTTTTAGCTTCCTATTGCACGCTTAGATGATTGAAATGAATAACTGTAATTGACGTTTATGAGTTGATAGGTATTAAAGATTTATCGGTTCCACTGAATTCAGCATGGTTTATTTGTTGTTGATTAATTAACTGTCGACTGACTGACTGACTGACTGATTGACTGATTGACTGACTGACTGACTCACTGATTGACTGACTGGCTGACTGACTGACTGACTGACTGACTGACTGGCTGACTGATTGACTGAGAGACTGATGACGACACCTAATTATAAACGATTGTTTTATTGATCGATCAGTCGATCGATTGTGGATAAATGGCTGGAAGGATTGATGTTTGAGTTGATCTGAAATTAAAAAAAAACAATGAAACCAGGGGCATGCATAAAAAATCATCAGTAAATTTTATTCCTTTTTTTCACCTCTTAGCTTAGGTTGACGAAGCTAGTTGTGTGATGAACTTTGGAAAAGTTACTTTAATTCAAATTTTCTTCAAAATTCGTAATTCGGAACAAGCCAACTTCTTATCAAGCCCCGCTCCAACCAATGACTAATAACCAATGACTAATCAGTTGATTACTCATTGATTGCTCATAGATTTCTCAATGATGTCACTGATCATCGATTTGTTATGCCTGAAAACGCATACCGAGAATTTTCAACTACTTTGCGAGAACCACATTACAAAGGAAGTTAAGGTATCTGAACACACAGTTTGCGGGCGCTCTAAGATTTGTGCTGCTGACGTGAATTAGCGCGCGCACAAACCTTTAAGAAAAACAAGCATGGCATGGCGCCTGTACATCGATCATTCTATTTTGTTCAGTGAAGATTGTGCAAGTGTTTCAGTTTTTTTTGCTTCTTGATAATCAAACAGTTTGTTATGTGTGAAAAACGTTTGTTTTCAGTGTATTCAAGGTAATACTATTGGAAAATACCCTGCCTTTCTGAGACTGTTTGAATGGACCGAGAAAGATTGACAACCCTGTTAAATGCAATGCATGCGCAGTTAACCAGAAAACTGTGACTGCATGGCTTAGTGGAAATGCACTGATTTCGACGGAATCGCTCATTAGAATTTCATGAAATTCGGTAGAAAAATAGTTCAGAACACGCGTAACCCGCCTGCAAACAAAAATTGAAATCTGACCGAGGACATGCTCAGAAAACATTAAAATGCAAAATACAAAATTACAGAAGATCTTTCTGTCTAAACCTCACTAAACCAGTGTCAAAAGGCCAGTATTGTTCTGAGTGTTCTAAAGAGAAATGATGGAAAAATCTAATGACTGGATTTTCTGAAAATAAATCAAACCCATTATTTAATGCTGGCTTATTACCAGCTATGTTGCCATGGCCACGGTACTTCGTCCAATAAAACATCTCAAAATAAAATCTTTCTTAGTTGAACATGTTGAACTTTTAGCTTGCCAATTTTGACCTCCCAACTGCCAGTTATTTGAAAATAACGATGAACAACGCACAGGTACAAGAAAACTGTGTTCGGCCACCTTAAAACACAGTGGTTGAGAATGAGCAGGTACGGTTTCTGTTGGCCTGCACCAACTGAATTCGGTTGCCTTAGGATTTTAAACCGAATCGGGGGTGGGTCGCCAGATCATTGTTTTACTGAAAATAAAACACCCTTTTCACAAAAACCCAAGGTCATCACCTTGACAAAAGTTTTGTTAGTGCATAGAGGAAAAATGACGGTTCACGCATTACTTTTAGAACAAATCGCACTTCACAAGGAAAAGTAAACACAAAATTGTCCCTTGTTACCTACATGGTTGGGTTGGATGAGTCTTGGGACAGCCGTAAATATCGGTAAGTTTGGCGGATCAGCGTTTTTAGCCGCCACTGAATCTCTCAGCCTAATCGGCTTCGATGTTTGTTGCCATATCATGCGCACATGAACGCCCAATTTCTAGTCAGATAAAGGAAGAGTTCACTAGAGATGGTGCATGATCTGAAGTTGGCATTTTGCATACAAAGTTGAATGCGTCTTTTGCAGGGACACAGAAAGAAACCATTTAATCAAATCGCATGCATGATTACTTTATTTAGTTACAGGTCAGTGCGACTCTCCACTGGGAATGACAGACTGGACAATCCTCGCCCCAGCGATCACGGCTTTTTCAGCTTAAGTAAATGCATTATTACTTACTACTATGCATTAGGACAACATTAATAATATGCTTACTACTATGCACTATTAAGTATCTTCTATTAATTTGACAACTATATACACTATTAATTAATAGCCAAAATAGAAGTTTGATTTCACTTTCCTGTTTGTGATTGTACGACTCAAACAGCGGCGACTGTAATTAGTGAAAACGCAGACGACTCGCGGGAGATGAGAATTAGAGAACATAGGATGTCTGGGACTGGCTTTTTAAACAGAGTTTAGGTACGCAGAGTTTTTTCTTTAACTTTTCTTCCAGTCTGAAAACTAAACGAGATGAAATAACAACCAAACTACTTTCAGTTTTATTTTCTTAAAGTTGAAAATACTTGGCCCGAACTTCCGGTTTCAGAGTTACTTCAAGGGAAGGGGAAATATTCTTTCCCTGCTTCGTTCACACCAGGGGCCTAGCCAGGCTTTCGTATTGGGGAGGGAAGAAGGGGGTAGCGGGTAATCCTTAATGTGAATTGTTAGGCGCCAGAGGTTTCCTTCAGGCTTGACAAGAGCGAGTTTCCACCCAAAATCAAATTGGCAGTATGTTAAGAATAAAAGGATGCTCAAAGCAATCGCATCAACACATACTAATTTCGTTTCCTCTTCGTATACAGAAAATGGGATCATGATGTGGATGATGCTTGCTCGGACATCTGGATAACGCCAAAAAAAACCTGACACTAATAAAGGGAAGCTAGGAATATTGTAATGTGTACCGGAATAAAGTAAAATTATCTGAAAACTGCTCAAGTGTTGAAGACGATACAGTGATTACTTTCTTTTCCAACTCAATTCAAAAAGAGTTTTTGCACGAGTTACTGAAACGAGTAACGGTGTAATTTAGAGATAACATAAAAAAGGCATAAACATTACTGTCGTTGTTAATAATAAATGGAATAATAAATGGCATTTGCTCGCATGTTAAAAACGAATCAGTCGTCTTCCTTCTTTATCCATTGAAAGGGTGTGTGAGGGTAATTTTGAAGTAATAAAAAAGGAGCATGAAAAAATTATCATTTCGTTGCAGTCTTTCTTCTCCTTTGTATCACCATTCCTTTCCAGAGTTATCCCTTGACTCAGGTACCGTGTGCTAAGTTTTGAGTTTGTGGATGAAATGCTAAAGTGCGACATTTAGTTAACAGCTATTGAGCAGTGGTGCTGTCTTAATATTATGCAGTATATGGTGGTCGTAACTTTTGAGACAGGTTCATTTGCCAGAGAAATAGGACACCAAACTGAATTTACACTAACATAGAAAGTTTTAAACAAGTAAAGATTACTACAGTTAATAAGTATCTTTCAAGATCAGATTGAAAGCCGTTTTATTGCCGATTGCGTCGATCTACTTGCTGTGTTTGTTGCACAAAAGCAGGGTCAATATTTTACAGTTACTCAGTGAGAGGAACGCAAAAAAAAAAACAACAAACTAATAGCTTTTAAACTTGACTTAGTGGCGTCCTTAGTTTGATCTCAGTCGATTTTGTGACGTGGCACAAATGGGCATAACATAGAACATGGTTAGTTCTAGTTGAATACATTTCGTTCGTGGCTTTTTGGCACGAACTGCTGTTTCTGAAAGGAACCACTGTTATAGGCCTACGCACAGAAAGGGGCCTTCGTTGAAACTTCTTTTCAAATCATAAAAGCAGTAAAGTACTCTGAAGACATTAGGAAGTTAAATGAACTCTTAACTTCAGCTTTCTAGTGATCAATGTTTGACACTTATCAGCATCATAACGAAATTATTTTAAAAGAAGATTTAGGTTAAACAGTGACAGCTGTCGCCAGTGATCTTTTCATCTCTCTGTCGCGCGGGGG
This sequence comes from Siderastrea radians, assembly GCA_964017195.1. Lineage (NCBI taxonomy): Eukaryota > Metazoa > Cnidaria > Anthozoa > Scleractinia > Rhizangiidae > Siderastrea > Siderastrea radians. The sequence goes on along the minus strand of OZ024894.1, from coordinate 3,210,481 downwards.
AAAGTCATTGAAATGAATACATTCCCCAATCTGGGCTAACGGTGGTCATTTCAAAACAAATATTCAGTGAATTTTTCTTCTTTAAAGACTGAGTATGAAAGCAAGGTTAATTGGAAAGATTTAAGTACTGCGTTAGTTTTATTAGTCTGTTCCAGAAAAAAAAAATTAAAATACGAGGAAATGTATCAAGGCAGTAAGTAAATATCGATCAATACGTGTACAAGTCATGAAGATATCTTTGTTTTAATTTCGGGAAGCAATAAAGGGATCCGCTAATAAGTAAGTAAGGATAATCACACAAAAGTTCCATTCATACGTTAAGCCTTTCATTCTTAACAATACTGAAGTTTATAAGTGCAAAACTTGATTGATTTTTGAAAAACATCGCAAAAATAGTCAGAATGATAAACAGCTTTACCTGAAAGTACATTTAAAAATCACTACTCAAAAACTTTCATTTTAATGGTTTCCGCAGACTTAAAAGTGAGAACCTTATGTAGTGAGTTGAGGCTTTGCTCCGGGAACGAAACAATAAATATATGCAAAAATTGAACATTAAAGCTATTTAGGGGATTTACAACTTTGACGGCTTTTCTTGCGTCACCATTTTCAAAGAAATATTAAATCTCTCTTTGACAATTAGCAGTGAAACCATCGAGCACTCATGGTAAACAAGAACGTTTGCTCGCGAGTGGACCAAAAACTAGTTGCGTCCTCTTGTTGAAAATTTTCGATTTCATTTCGTGAGATATGTCGGGTGAAATACCCTTCAGGCGAGGCGACATGGTTGTCCTGGATACGTTGACTTGCTTTTTACTTCTGATTCTTTCTCTAGTTGGCAATGTCCTTGTGATTGCCGTTGTGTTCAAGAAGCCAGGTTTAAGTACAACAACAAGCCTTTTCATCGCCGCTTTGGCGACAACAGATCTCATAAACACTGTCATACCAAGTCCCCTCTTCTTGGCCTCCCTTGTAACCGGAAAGATGCCGTATAACTCCATAGGTTGTGACATTAGTGGCTTCTTCATGCATTTTCTGACATTAGCCTCCGTATCTACCATGGGATTAATCGCCATCAACCGATACTTCTGTGTGGTGCAGCCACATCGCTACAAAATAATCTTCCCTGTCCGCCGATCAGCCATCTTCCTGGCTTCGTTGTGGGTCTTTATCGCTGTGGTGGTTGTCTTTCGGTTAATCGTTGGCTGGGCCAGGATGGAATTTAGTCCTTTAATGGCAACTTGCAGTTTGCATTTCAACGTCTTGACATCCGAAATAGGCTTTGCCGTATTTGTAACTCTCTCCTCCGTAGAGGCTCCAATTAGTATTTAAAAACCAGCGAAAGAAAAAGGAGGGAAGCGGGAGTGCTGGAGAGAGAAAACGGGAGCGCGGGGAACGACGGGAAGAGGGAAAAAGTGGGAGCCTCTGCGAGATAATGTTTTCAAAATGGCGCCCAATTTCCGAGCGAGGCTGGGGCTAGTCATACCCCTCATAAATCTTGAACAAGATGGCGGAACATGCAGTACGACAAAAGTAGGAAGTTTTTTCTCTTTCCGCGTGACCATTTCAAAAGGTAAAAGAAAATAGTAAAACAATATGTTTTAAATGTTTGAGGATGACGGCTCGGTCAAATTTTTTTTGCCGAGGAAGCTGGAATTAGTCAACATTTCCGTATGATGCATCGTAACACCTACGGAAGCTTCAAAGGGACATTGACACGGAAGTTTGTTTTTGAAAAATGGAAGTTGAAGTTGTAAAAATGAAAGTTTTTTTAAGAAAATGGAAGTTGAAGTTTTTAGGAAATGAAAGTTGAAGTTGTGAAAATGGAAGTTTGATTTTTGAAAAATGGAAGTTGAAGTTGTGAAAATGGAAGTTTGTTTTTTTGAAAAATGGAAGTTGAATTTTGAAAATGGAAGTTTGTTTTTTGAAAAATGGAAGTTAAAGTTGTGAAAATGGAAGTTTGTTTTTTTAAGAAAATGGAAGTTGAAGTTGTGAAAATGGGAGTTTGTTTTTAGAAAATGGAAGTTGAAGTTGTGAAAATGGAAGTTTGATTTTTGAAAAATGGAAGTTGAAGTTGTGAAAATGGAAGTATGTTTTTGAAAAATGGAAGTTGAAGTTGTGGAAATGGAAGTTTGTTTTTTGAAAAATGGAAGTTGAAGTTTGAAAATGGAAGTTTGTTTTTGAAAAATGGGAGTTGAAGTTGTGAAAATGGAAGGATGGTTTTTTTAAGAAAATGGAAGTTGAAGTTTTTAGAAAATGGAAGTTGAAGTTGTGAAAATGGAAGTTTGATTTTTTAAAAAATGGAAGTTGAAGTTGTGAAAATGTAAGTTTGTTTTTTTGAAAAATGGAAGTTGAAGTTGTGAAAATGGAAGTTTGTTTTTATGAAAAATGGAAGTTGAATTTTGAAAATGGAAGTTTGACGCGATAAGAGTGCGTGACATTTGTTACTCTCGTGGAGTTGCCTGGCAATTATTGTGTTTAATAAATTTCAGCTCTTCTTAACAACGTGAATGTTAAGGTTGTACATGTACTATGTAAATCCCAAAATTGTTGACACTTTCGTGAAACTTTGAAAGAATAGAAGACAAAATATTTGCGAGAAAATGCCAAAAGGCACTTTCACTGTATGTTTGTTTACATTTCCTAAAATCTGACTTGTCAGGAAGTTTTGAATATATTTTATTAAAATTTCACCATTAGTGATATCCACATTTAAATTTCTTATTATAGACATCGAAGCATACAAACAAAATACACAGGCTCTAATCCTGAGTTGATACAAAAACTAATTGCCCTATAGCAAAATTGTGCTGGCTGGCGTTATTATTTTGTAAACAGCGGAAGTGACAAAGCAACACTTGAGACGTGATAGGAATCGGTTTGGTTAGAGATTAATAACATCTAAAGTCATAATTCCTGAAATGAAAAAAAAACCAAAGTGAATTTATACCCACTTGTCACTCATGTTCCACTGCTGCATCCACAGGAATTATTACTCATATTTCAAAACAAATTCCTTTGGAAATCTGAGCAAGCCTGGATTTCACTTGTGTATTTAATCCTATATTCGGTAAGAGAAGAATTTTTGATATTGCACAAAAATTATATCATTCTTTCTGTGGAAAGAATGCTAGTCAGCAGTTTGATAATTAGTAAGTAGGTAAGAAGGTTCTTTATTCTGAGTTGTTAATTACTGACAGAGTTGATTATTTATTGGAAGGCAGGTGAAATACACATGTAACATGTCCCTGCTTAGATATGTACAAGAAGCTAGGCTTACGACAACCTTATTCCCAGGGTCTTTCATCTCACCTGCACCACCCCCTGGGGGGGGGTAACTCCCTCATATGGCCTATACAGTGACCTGCCGCTGGACAGGGTATGGTTTTTGCTTCTCTGTCCCAAGCTTCATGTGCAGCGGTCAAACAAAAAACAAGGTCACTTCCGGTTTTTCAAAGCCTTGAAGTTTGAATCAGTTCAGGCTTTTACGAGCGCGAAGTTCATCTGAAAATGATACACAAAATGTCCCGATAAACAAAATTTCACACCGATAAAACTTGTGGATGCCCGTTACTTCATTGTAAACACATGCTCAAAGTAAAAAGCTTAAGTTTTCAGAAATGGTGTTAAGTTTTGCGGTTAAAGTGAAACTGTCGACATTTTTCTGTGTTTTCTTTTGTAAAATTATGGCGGGAACTACGCACGCGTCGTGCGTTTGACCGCTGTGAAGTCCCAAGCAGGGTATATAATTTTATGGAAGGCTCTCCTAAGCAAGGTACAATTGCATGTCGATTGTCAGCGTTAAATATGGTTAGATCAGAGACATCTGCTGGCCTTCCCCCTTTTAACCTCCTCTACCCACTTTTGTTTCAATTTGTAGAATATATTTTCAACTGCCAGGTGCTCAGTCTCGATTTTTCAGGGAAATGTCACTTAAAGGACATGTCCTACGGTGCGTCAACAAGTCTTCCCTCCTTTTTCATTTATTCCCTGATTAAAGGATACAGTGGAATAATTTATCTGTCGATCCCAGTCTTCAACAACTAACAATTAATGTTTTTTTTCACTGCATGCTGTTTATATTTTCTGTCTGCGAAATATTGATTTTAAAGGAGCCATTCCTTTTTATTTAGGTTGATAAGTCTGCGGTTCTACTGATGTCTGATGAGCAGCTTTCTTCCATGGGAGTCTGTACCATTGGAGAACGCCTACGAGTGAGAGCATTTTGTTCGCCGGGAGCGTCAACATCAAAGTCCTCAGGCCTCTCTAAGACTTCTGGTAGGCAAGAAAAGGTAGAAAAAGTTCAAGTGATCCTCAACCGAAACAAGCGAGAAAAGAGAAGTAGTGATAGTGTTAGTTCGACTGGTTGTCCATCAACAGTACGCCAAAAGGTCACATTAAAATTCGACTTTGGATGAAAACATTACGTTGATGGAAAGTACAAACTGAAAAGAAGCGATCGAGGTGGGGGAAAACGCCGCATCGATGTTTCCAAGAGTGCAAGTTATGATGAGTGTCTTCAAATTGCGAAAAAGTTGTTCTTCCCGAAAGGCTTAAGTGACGTCAAAGCCATGAAGATGATATGTATTTCCTCCTTGCCGACAACAATTCAGGCGAGAATTTGGAAGACGGTTCCGAAATTATCCCATTTTCTCCAGAGAAATACAAAGAAGTCACAGGCTTCACACTACCAAGTGTGTATTTATTGTCAAGAACAAAAAGTTCCGTTGCCGACGACAGTTCCGATGAAGGTCTTACACAGCCTGTCTTCGAGGGTGACCAGCAAGATCAAGCGTCAGCCCTAATTGGGAGCAGCGTAGACAGAGGGGCTTTCTTCGCCGAGCTCGAGCGTCAGGTATCTGAATCAGCCACAATAGACGCTGCGAAGGAGGCAAGCATGATGGAACGTATCCAAGAGGAAATAACAAAGGCAGAAAAAGAAGCAGAAGCTTTGGAAATTCTTAGAAAGGCACGAGAGCTATGGGTACCACCAGAGCCTGATAGTGCACATTGTCGGGTAGTTCTTTCAGTGTGCCATCTACATTTAGGTGTTTTAACACGTGCATTCTTCACGAAAAATGTCAGCAGTGTACGATTGGGTAGGTTCTTTAAGTAAAACACCCAAACACTTCATTTTGTCCAAAGTCCCCACGGTACCCATATACGCAGATGAAAGCGTCACCGTCGCTGATAAAGAAGTCCTTACCATGACCGAAGAGGAGTCTGCCATACCTTTGTCGAGGGATGAAACCGAAATTACCTTCTACAGCGGAGAAAATGATAGCGAAACAAAGAAAACCTTACCCTTCTCTGAAGCATCCATTATGGCAGTTGGTGACAAACCTCCAGAGGTTCTGTTAGAAGACGACGATGAATTTTCAGCTTCTTAAGAGTTGACTGTAATTATACGGCTCCAGAAACGTTTTGCCTACCTTACATCGGTATCGTCGTCTTTGCAATCTGCCCTTCCTTCTATTTAGTACTCCTTCAGAATCTAGGACACCTAATATAATTCTTGTGGTTTCCCTGAAAGGCGATAGGCTCGATGCTGTAACAGTATTCTTTGTAACCATAATTGAATTTTATTTGACAAGTTTTCTTTTCTTTTTCCTATGCTTGTGTCCTATATTTTTATGGTTAGTTATTCATACGTAAGAATTTAAGCACTGCTTTTTCAAAAAAAGGAATTACAAAATGTTAAACATTTTGAGTTCATTACCTGCTAACCACGAGCCTGTAATCGTCCCTTAATCTCCGATGCATTTGTCTATAGCCAATACAGCTTCCACTTCCTGCTAATTCCTCCTGTTGGCAATCGGGAGTTAGGTTAGAGAGAACGATGAAGAGTCCGCAAGCTCTTCTCGACATTAATGCAACTACTTCTGTATCACTAATAAGTGCCACTTACTTCTATTGCATCGATGACTTCTGTAATGTCACTTCTTTGTCGTCGTCTCCGTAATCCCTTCAGTCTAATAATGCGCTTGACTTTACTAATAATAATAATAATAATAATAATAATAATAATAATAATAATAATAATAATTAACAGTGGATGAGAGGACAATTTTGCTCTTTAAATTTATTTTACTCAAACATGTTAATTTCTGGCTGGTTATGAGGTCAAGTATAAAAATTTCCCAGTTTTGATTCTGTTGTAACTTTTCCAAAAAGAAGAATACAGTAAATAATGACTCCAATTATTTTCTGGTGAACTAGGTTTTTAAGGGAATTTGACCTTGTGATGTGAAAAATGATTACACACGCTTTCTAAGACTTATCCCTGATTTATTCTATTATTATAATTGTACATTTTAAATATGTTATTAGGTTTATAAAATAGTATCTTGGGTTTTACTTATTCAAACACAAAAGAAACCTCTCTCAGTGTAGAATTTGTAATTCTTTATAGATCTATTAAACGAGAGCAATAGGAACCAGTTCCCTTTTTAGGCAACTAAACAACCTAGCAAAAACAATAAATACAAGCAGCTCCCCATGCGACCTCTCTCCTGAATTCTTTTAAGTGACCAAGATACTACATTGTTGACATTACTTACTTGTGCAGAAGTATACTATAACAATATTTTGCTAGACTGCGAGTAGTCTCTAATTTTGGCGATGGCGATTGTGGGGCGGGCAAAATGCACACGCGCGCGCGCGAAATTTCGAGGAGACGACCTTTCGCGCGCGCGCGTGTGTATTTTGCCCGCCCCACAATCACAATCGCTAAAATTAGAGACTACTCGCAGTCTAATATTTTGCTCCATCAGATTATAATTGAACGTTATGCAGTCTTGTTGGCAGTAAATATTCTTGTTGTAGCCCACTTGGTTATTTCTTGATTTGAGGCTCTCACATCTGCAACCTTTCAGATCTAATGGTATTAAAAACTTGGCCACACCAAAAGAAATTAACTGTAACTGAACAGAATCTGTACATGGGGAGAGCATGTATTTTTATTGTTTTTGCTGGGTTGTTCAGTTGACCAAAAAGTAAACTGGTTCCTATTGCTCTTGTTTAAAATATCTACAGATCGAATGATCTGTACAGCAAAGAATTGTACAGAGATATCAAAGCCATAAAACATTTGTATTTAGATCATTGCAAAAAAAAATTCTTAAGATACTAAACAAGACAGTTGACTTAATCACATAGTGGATAGAAAAATCAACATTGAAATTCTCCTTACTGGACTAATCATTCCCCTTATGACTTCCTCACTTATTATTATTTCTATTATTATCATTATTATTATTGTTATTATTATTATTATTATTATTATTATTATTATTGTTATTATTATTATTCAAATAGCACCGGTCAGGCACATGGTGGAACAACATACAAATTCTCCATACTCTTCTTAGGCATTTTATATTGCAATAGCAAGAAGCGTTTACTCTACCAAACTATTCACGTTGAAGACGAGAAACTTGGAGATCATTACGGCTTATACTATTACAGAATAGCGCTAGTCATTTTGCATTAACCCTTTAAGCCCTAGGGGTGACAAAAAAGAACTTTCTTCTTACATTATCACTACTTGTTAAAACAATCAAGTGATTAGAATAAAGAAAGTGATTACCAAGGATGAGATGTCTTGATATTTAGACAAATTCTTCTTTCTAGTTCCATACGAAATGCACGGAGAATGCACTTTTTATTGAGATGATGTCAGACAGCTTGGAAGACATTGAGTTAAAGACATCCCAGAAATGCTTATCCTCTGCGTCTCCGCTCACTGTCAAAGCGTCGCCGCTCACTGTCAAGAGTCGTAGAGGAGGATGAACTTTCAGTTGATTCTTGACCACCTTAGCTTCTTCCTGACCATCTTCTACAGCTTCTAACTCTTCATCAGTGACTCCGTCAATCGATTTCCCTTTCCCTGCTGCGCAGCTGCCTTTCCAAAAGAGTGAGATCGGGCTGAGTGAACATCAAATGTTCCGGACAGAGAGTCAAATGGAAGATACTCTGGACCTTTTTTTTCTGATTTAGCAAGAAAAAGTCTGATGCAAGTTGATCAAGAATACTCATCGTTCCAACAATTGTGCTGTTATCTTCCAGGGATAATGATAAAAGTCATGAACATTGCTCTTTATAACTGGGCCTCTAATAGTGAAAAGGTCGTTCTCCTTTGGAACTTTGATCTTGTATGTTGCCTGAGTATTAAAATTAGTATTAGAAATGTAAGAATTCAGTTCTGATTCAGTCATGCCCTTAATTTTCTTACTGCCTTGGGGGATTTTGTTCAATGCATCATCAAGAGATTCCAGCAAAAATGTGTCAACAGGTTGTCTAAATACATCAGCCTTTCCTTGGTCACTCTGGATGAAAATGTCATTTGGATCCAGCTGGAGGACACTCTTTTGAGGTCTGAGTGAGGCATTCTTGTCTTGCAGGATATCTTCTAAACCGGCTACACTTGGAATTAATACAGCTTGGCCAGTGAAGTTCCACATTATGGGCCCAATGTATTTGAATAGCTGCAGGTGTTTATGCTTTCCTCTGTACATGTTGATGTTATCAAACATTAAGATGACTGGAATATCTATGGGTGTAAACTTTGAAATCTCCTCTTGTTTTTTGGCTTCACGGCTATCAAAAAATTCATTGCCTTATCCCAGCTTACTGTACGTTAGTCCCAGGTGATCACATATCAGCTCCGAAGGAAATGCACAGGCAAGTAAACATAACTTTAAGGTCATTTTGTATTTTCTGACTTCTCAAGTTGACCAAAATGGCAAGAGAGTGAACTGCACTTCTCACTCGCATCTCTGAAACATCTCTTCCATCAGCTTTGTGAAGTAACAGAGTGTCCAGAACATCAAAAAGGACTGGGCATCTCTCCCTTGTATAGGTACGCAATGCACTGAATATCCCATCAACATCAATGTCTGACAAATCCTGAGTCTCAAGGCCAATATTAAGGACGATAATGAATGTTCCAATTTTTTCATTAAGCTGTGCTGGTTTCACAGTGGGACTGGTGTAGAAGAAGTCGCTGAACTTCATTTTGTCAACCAAGGCTCGAACGACATCCCTTTGAATCTCTGCACCTGTCAGTTGGTGATCTAAACGCTGAACAACAGAATCAAGTTCACTGGAAACACCTGCAATCAGTTGCTTAATATTTGCAATTTCTGAATTTTCCTCTATCGAGAGAGATGGCTCTTCCAATGAGAGAGTAAAAGAATGTTTCCTGGTAACATTCTTGTGGACTGTCACACTTTGTTTTCCAGTAGCCTTCCAGGAAAGCAGGCACTTAAATTAGCGAAGGCTTCTTTCATAGCATTGGTGGCTTGGATCTTTTGGGATTCGTCCAACCCAAGAATTTCCAAAACTGCCTGTTGACACAACTCAGATTCTTCCTCTTCCCGGAAGTGTTCTTGAAGGGTAGTGACAAATTTCTCTCTACGCAATTTGTAAAAGACACTTGATGGTTTTGGTGCAGCTTGTGACTGAAGTTTTTGTAAACCTATTTTTGGGAAAGACAAGCAAATTTAAATTAATATAGTAATTGCAGCACTTATCAAAAAGATAGTTCTTAAGAACCAAAAAATAAAAAAAAAAGATTATGGCAACAAAGACTGTTTAATTTTACTCTAACATTGTATTTTAATTCATGATATAATCATAATAACAATACTAATCAAGAAACACGAATCACTATAAGAGTTACAGCCAGTTAACGGCTGAGACCGAAAGGTAAACATTTCTTCTGAAGAGTGCATTCATAAGTTCCCTCTCACATCCACACTGGAGAGTAGTAATCATTTCCTCTTAAGAGTATAGCCACACAAGTTTCCTCTCACATCCACACTGGATAAAAGTGTAGTAATTGCAAAGTCCCTCTCACAACACCACAGAGAGAGAGAGAGGGAGAGAGAGAGAGAGAGAGAGAGAGAGGATATTACATGGTGGTACAGAGATTAATGAATTTTGTTTTCGAGTGGTGAAAACAATATTCGAAGAACGATTGCAGTGAGTGAGTTAAATATTGTTTTTTACCACGAGAAAATAAGGTTTATATCTTCAAGCTGCCATATAATTGTCTTTTTATCTATAGACAAAAGTATTTTTGCACAAACAACACTGTGTAAAAGCGGGAAATGACATCACCGATATGGAAAACGCCACTCGAGTCTCGAATTTCGGTTCGTGTGAACTTACCGAGTGGTCTATTTTCCACTTAAACACTCCATATAATAAGTATATATATATATATTTTTAGGAAAACTAAACCAATCACCCCTACATAATATTTATTGCATAAATTTGACAAAAACAAGCTATAAATTTAACATAGAGTACCATTTAAATTTATCCATGCAGAAACAAGTAGAGCTGAATTGATTGCTTGATCTCAAATTGCTATTGTTGCACAACTGTGGGATATATTTTAACAGATTTATAATCATCGGGCATCATGCTTTGTCTGTGGGAATTTGTCACCTTAAAAACGGCCATTTCAGTTTCACTGACACTATATCAGTAGTAAAACTTAACTGCTCACTTAGCCTCTCCCTGGCTGAGGGCAATCGATCTTGTCGTCGAAACGCGGCTCGCAAAGATTCATGCGTGCACTTCAAATGAAAACGCATACCAGAAAAGGCGAGTCTCGTATTTACGAGGGGTCTTGGGCGGCTTAAAATAGTATCTGGAACCCATGAGAAAGAACAGAGGTATATCAAAGACTTAAGAATACACCTTTGAAGTTTTATGGCGATTCGTTTATTGTGCTGGAATTTATCGAACTTCAAGTGAGGAGCAGTGTCAACCTGTTTCTTGCCTTTAATTAATTCTAAACGTTCAGTAAACATGAAAAATTTAAACCTCAATTTCTCGCCCAAAAAGCTTCAAACCAGCCCAGGAAGCCCTCAAATAATGACCAATACAACAATGAAATAAGGCAAATCGTTTTAACTTCGACTTCTTTCTGATTTGTGGCAATTTGAGACGTTTTGTATTATTTCCATACAAACTCGTAAATGTTGCCGATGTCATTATTATGCAGAGCGTGGAAAAAACAGTCTGTTTTATGCGCAGCTCTCAACCTTAGCTTGCGCTGCCTGTGGTCGCATCCTTCAGCTGCAGATCTTTGAAGCCTCTTGCTGTTTGGTTCGTTCGAAGCACTTTGAATTCGGCGTCAACGAATGCTTTCCTGTAGACCCACTGGCTCTATTCATAACCGGGGTGCTACTACAAGCGGCTGGCAATCAGCATCATCTTCGATGTCAACGTTTGTGAGAGGGAGAAACACGGGGTATGTTAGAAAGAGAACTAAATCCAAGATGGCGGACAGTCACGAAAAAGGACAAATGGTCAAAACTTCGTTAAAAAGGATCGAAACTTCATCAAATTGCGTCTACTAACCTTCTATACTCAGATCTTTAAAAGAACATTCAAAATCGTCCCAATCATTGGGTGGATTCGCCATAACCACAGAACCGCAAATCCTGCCAGAGAACCGTACAAAATCTGGCAAAGGCCTCCTTTTTTCTTTACCCTTCCCGTATTCTCTCTTCAGCGCTCCTGCTTCCTTCCTTTTTTTCGCTGGTTTTTACTAATAGGAGCCTCTGCAGAGGAGAGAGAACTCGAAACAAAGCCGTTTACTCTTCAGGTCATTTTCTTGCTAATTTTTCCCTCTACAACTCGAACCATCTTTGGCAACTGTGTTATGAATCGGTTATGAACATAAACCTGGAATTGTGTCTAAAGAACATACATGTGTTAGGCATCAAAATTGACTACAGCTAGCACTCTCAGAAGCCTTGAGGTAAAAAACATGTAAAAAGGAACCGTTAGGAACCCGCTTCATGGAACACGAAATTAAAATACATTTGACGGTGCCTGGAGCCGAATTAACAGCGTTCCTGTATTTTGACAGGTTCGGACCGAAAAGTGTTTACACAGAGCTCTTGAAGTTCAAAACTCGGTTTTGGACCCGTGTATTTTTTTTCGCTTTGGGCCCACAGACGTTCATGGCATGACCTTTGCACTGCACCAAAAGGCAAATATTCGGGTCCGTGTTTGCACGAATACGGAACGACAAACACCTCGTATACGATGGTATTCAAGTATATTCGATAACGCATGACGAGACGTACACCTGGGATATCCTATTAGGATCCGGCCTGTTTTTCCGTTTTCAAATCGAATATCTTAGAATGTGTCGAGGTATTCAAAACTCATACGACCAACTGTTAGTTTGTTTACGTCAGGTATAGGCCACCTTCGAGCGCTGAAGAACCTTAGTTACTTGAACATTTTAGAATACCCCCAAGTATTCGTACCCGCATACGACTCGAACACGACACTGACGAACAGCGCCCCCGGAGTGAACACGTCCGAATACTGATATATACGTCAGGTATTCGAGTCATTTTCAACACGAGTATCTAGTGGAACGAGTGATTGCGCGTGGTTTTCTGGTATTCCAACCCGGACATCTTGGAACACTTTTCGTGTTCGATAGCACACGACTTTTCATGCGGATCACACGTGTCGTATTCTGTTTGAACACTCTTGAACATTATACCAATTTGGGTGTTCTGGGGTATTCAATGTGGACATGTTCGAACACTGTTCGTGTTCAAGAGCATACGACTTTTCATACTTAGCACACATGCGGTATTCTATTTGAACACTCTTGGACAAGAAGACGTTCAGTTCCTTTCAGCTGGCATCTGTTCGGGATTAATCGTAAAATGCCTAAGCGCGTAGACGCTTTGGTATTCTAATGTTCGGTCTCGCGTGCGGGTGATTTTCGTGTTATCGTTTTATGTATAACCGTACGTAAATTCCTGTACACGAGGCCTACTTTGGATATGAGTGAACGTAAGCAAATAGAGACTGTAAATACATGTGCCATTCAACAAAACTTTATTTGATGGGAACCTCAATAGAATATATTTACAAATAAATAATTCATGAAATGACATCTATATCAGGATTGTACATATCCTGACGCTGAAATAAACCTTTTCCTTGGTAGGGAGTGTCTTACTGTACAAAACGTTAAAAAATTATGGAATGTTTTCATATCTGGTAGTTTGTATGAACTATATACATAACCAATAGAGCCCTTGACTTAACTTTCACTCATGAAATCACCTAAACTTAGTTTTTGAGTCCAGTTATCATCCCTATTATACTCGTACGGCCCAATTTGTTCATTTAGTGTGCGCACTAAACTTTCTTTATTCAAAAGTACCTTTTAAAAATACTCCAATAAAATTAAGCGTCATAAAGGTGGTATGATAAAATACTTATTGACGGAGTGAGGTCGAACTGGACGGGAAAATATTTTGCTGTCGGTCATGGCGCACAGACCGAGCCTCGATCGAGCTCAATATTTCCCTGTTCAGCCGACCCACTCAGTCAATAAGTGCATATTATAATTCACCAACAGAAACTATATTCTTATTATTAATTTTTTGTCAGCCTTAGCATCAACCAGTGATAAATACGCTTAGAAGTTAATTGTCACAGGATTAACCCTTTCACTCCAATCTTGGGTCTGGTGTACTGAGAATTTCTTTCTAATTATGGTATGACCATTTGAATGAATGTCATGAAGCACTACTCTGTACAAAATGGCCCCAAGCTATATGGAAAAGTATAAAAAAAATTGTTATTAGTTTTTCAGCAGGTTACACAAAAAATTTAGCGTTTATGTTTCCAGAGTGATAGGGTTAATCGCTGTCAGAGTCTTCACTGTCAATGCTTCGGAGCCTTCGGTGAGAGGTCTTCCTTCTTTTTGGTTGTCGGGGCTCGACATACTCCTCTCGACTTTCATTTTCCACTTCTTGCCCGTCAATCTCATCTTGCTGATCATCCTCATCTTCTCCTGGTTCTTCCTGCACCAGTGCCCAAGCTACAAGTACCTTGGGCTTTGCTCTTTCAGAAGGAGGTCCCTCTACTCTTGGCACACGTGGCCTTACATCATCCTCCCTGTTTGTGTTGATTCTTTGTTGTAGTTTAGCCATCAAAGCATCTGCTGTTTTTGATCTCCACACTGGACGCCTGACACTCCACCTTCCTTCTTCACAGTCCTCCTCATCACTGACATAGTCATAATGCAACTCTTTCAACCTATCTTTTTCTTGGCCTCTTGCCACTTTTACTCGGGCACTAAAAAGCTGAAAAAATTAAATAAACAAGAAAACATTAAAATTCTGCCACAATACTTATCATTCTTTCCTATTGTCCCTTATTTATTTAACATTTTACTAGAAGTAGTGTGTAAACATTCATTTTTATTTGAACTCTGACCCTGCCCACAACCCCTGCTTAATTCACTGTCAAACTATCTGTTTACTGTCACAATATTTTTGCACATTATGATCAAACACGAAAAGCACCAGGGGCATTAGACCCCGCCATTGTTCTCTCTCCCCTCAGGGTGCAAAGTACCCAGTATAAATCATTACAGCCATGTACACTGTAAGATACAAGCTCAAGTGGTGTAAATTTTGGGAGTTGCTGATTTATCGTACCTTTCACATGTTTGCTATGATAATATTAATTAAAGGGGCATAGTCACGAGGATTTCGCAGATTTCTGGTCAAAACTGTGCTAAAATTATCGGTAGCTAACTTTATCCATGCCCAATTGTGTTTGAACATTTAAAGGAACGTATTAACTTAATTTCATAAAGAGAAAACAAACCATGACCATTAAATATCGATTTAATGTCAACACGCTGAAAGAATTTGAAAAGTTTAGCCTAATTTTTTCAAATGCAATCCATTTCCATCCGTGCCATCCGTAGCAACAGACGACAGAAAATAGTTTCAGTGAAGTAATATAGTCTTTGGTAACAAAACTAGACCATTATTTGTGGGTGTTCATTGATGTGAGGACATATTTTTTATTTTTAAAGTGAACTAAAATAGCGTGACCATGCCCCTTTAAGGCATGAAATGGGCCCTTTTCTTTATTCAACCACCCTGTTTTAGCATGCGTGACAAAGAGCATGATTAAATATTTTGACCATAGCAAAAAGAAGTTAACCCCTTTGAATTCCTTGTACTTTTCTAAACTGATTTCTCTTAAGATTTTGGCAAAGCAAACCAAAACTGCCGAAAAATGCTTGCATTTCACTTTTGACTATTTGATCTTGGTTTTTGGTAGGCTAGGGTTGAGTAGCCCGATCAAATCGCACCTTTCAAAGCCTGTTAGCATCTTCATCCTTGCTCTTGTTGAAGAGATTTTTATGCCATTATATCCCTACTAATTTTCTACACAGTCTTTTAATTTGGTGAATCAAACCTAAACGACTGAAGATATTGCTTATGTTGACCAAAAATTTACAATGCATATTTGTTTGGCCGAGGGAAGTCTGGAGCAAGTGACCACCATTAAAAAAATGGGTATTACTGTAGCCCATCCTGACGGCAGGATAAATATCAGCACAGGCCAAGAAATGATAAGGTGAGGGAGTCCATAACGCAAATAGGCTCTGCAGTTGCTCTAAGAATTATTGACTAGAATGTCTCCTACGAGTTTAATTAAAACAGAATTAATTTGAATAGCACTCAGTTAAACAGACTTACCCTCTTACGTCGTGAGCGTAACTTGTTCTCTTCTTTTTGCCTGTCTGCTTTTTGGCGGTTTTCTGGCAGGGAGTTTAAATGTAGTTTCCTTTTGGTTTCGTAGTACCTGACAATGGCTCCTATAATTGGAAACCAATGAAATTAATGGACAATCATTACTTAATATGATTAACTGAAGGATGATAACTGAAGAGGGCAGGTGGCAGGGTGGCCGAGTAGTTAGGGTGTTGGACTTCGAGTCCGTGGGTCCCGGTTTCGAATCCCACTCTGAGCACTTCATGGATTTGTTTCACGGCAGTCTCGAGTTATAAATCCTTCGGCTGTGCTTGTAAATAGCCAACTGGTTTGCCTCCCGCCAGTTGGATTTCTTAAAACATGTTATGTTTCATTTGTAATATTTGTTTCAGTTGTTACCTAGTTCTTAGACGTTGTGATAAGCGCTATATAAGCTTTGTATATTTATTATTATTATTATTAAGAAACTTGAACATTCATAAGGCAAATATGTTAGGCATCCTCTTGACAAAAAAGGCATAAGCCTTACAACTCATATCAATGGGATTAAGCCATAAAAGATGTGAATTAATGAGGGGAAAATACGTAAGAAATCTAAGGATAAGAATGAACAGTAACATTACACGTAACTTAACCCTATTCTGCCTGGGCTTTTTTTTAGTTTCTGAGCCTGGGGGGGGGGGAGGGGGCACAAAGTGCCCCCTCCCTATAGATCTCAAAACGTATTGAAGCTCTTATGATGAAACTTGGCATGTTTGTAGCACGTCATTAGCTTAACAGATTGGGCTTATGACATGTGAATTATGACGTGTCGTGATGTCACAATAACGTCACAAACCCGCCATTTTGAATTTGAGGTTGCCATCTTGAATCCCAAACCTGCAGTCATACAGCTGACAATGACATCACTAAAAAAATATGATTTTGTTCTAAGAAACATACTTAGTGAAAACAAGCACACAAAAGTAAAAAAAATTATCTCCTTACAAACGAGGGGGGAAAACCTGAAAAAAGACTGAAAATAGTCAAAATACACTTCTGAGTAGACGGTTGCTATGGAGACATCAATCATCACAGACACATCATTGACACAGGAAAATTTTCTCTGATAAAGTTTAGGAAAAGTCACGACTGAATATTCGTCTAGCCGTTTAAAAGTTATAATTTGTCAAAGTCAGCGCGGGCACAATGTGCCCCCCCCCCCCCCCAGGCAGAATAGGGTTAACTGGATTTTTTAACCATAGTTTAAATGTACTGGTAAGTCAGATTTTTTTTAATTTCCCTGTAAGTAAAGTTACTTACGTTTCACTATTCTTAACGGGTATCCCTTGTCTTCATTTACCATTTGCTGTTCGAGATGAAATCGCACAGACATGTTGTGTGGTGAGATGCCACTGGAAAGTAATGATTATGTTCACTTATTAATCAATAAATTAAATGCAACCAAGACAACCAAGACATTTACAATATAATGGGGCACACTGTACATGATCTACTGAAAATAACACCTTTTTATCACATACCACAAAGCTCTGATTAAAACACAGGAGACAAATTACATGTACAATGAGCAAATTACCATTAAGGTGATTCCATTCAATTGCATTGCGCATCCTTTCTGCACATCCTTTCTGCGCATCATTTTTTGCGTGATTAGTGCGCGCACGAGCGCACGCGCGTTCGGAACTTGATAGGTTTTCTATGGAAGCTGAGCTGTTCAGAGAAATAAATGGTCATTTTCTCCTAAACGAACTCGGTGACCCCACTTTTTTATTCCATTTGTTCAAGGAAAATACGACTTTACATGATATATTCAAATTTGAAGAACTTTTCATTAGTCAATTTTGAAATATTCCAGTTGATTCACTGTTACAGCCAGATTTTAGGCGTTTCACTGAAACCGTGCAGCAATCGATTTGCCTATTATTTCAAATTAGTTTCATTGTTACGGCAATTTTAAGACGTTTTACTGTAACATTGTACTTCTGTCATAAGAATAATGCTTATATTTCATTGCTACTTATAACTTTGTTGAAGTAATGGGTGTCTCTAGTACAAGGATAGGTTTTTTAATATTGCTGTCTAAAGATAGCAAAGTACCTATACACTACAGCCCCGTAGCGTGAAATCAGACACGGTGACCCCCACTTTTTATTTTTTTAATCTACTAGGTGTAATTAGTAACTGTGCAAAGTTTCAACAGATTCTCATTACAACTTCATTTTCGATGGAATCACCTTAAATCTAAGCCCAGGGAAATAACTGAGATTTTAGGATGGAATCAAACCATTCGACCTTTGGAGGCCACCTTACCCTTTCTCTTAAATGGAAGGGTGGGTAGGGTGGGCTTTTCACTACTTTTTTTAGTTTCCTGGCTGATCATGGGAATAACACATACCTTTCTTCTGGTTTGTACTGTTTGTCCAAAGATAAGCTGTTGTGAAGAAGGTGAACATCTGCCTAATGTGAAACAACATTTAAACATGTTAAAACACGACAAGTATTTATCAATAAGGAACTTGTAATATTTGAAGTGAAACAATATGCTTATTCAAGCTTTGGGAGATTAATTGAAATAACTGCTCACTTTTTCAGACACAATCATACATAACAGTGAATACCATTTGCACCCACGAGGCTTTACTTTTGTATTAGGCATGTCACATCAAACAACAACAATTTAAAGGGAGTTTTGATGGAATCAGAGGACAATAAAGACACAGAAAAAATGAAATTAGTGGTGATAAGTGAACTAATGGGAGGTGACCATCCCACTACACATGTGAGAAAATTAAAACTTGACTCATGTGGAAAAGGTTCTATAAGAACTGAAACTGCAACTCAAACATATTAGACAATGGCAAACAATGTCTTAAGAGTTGCGACTGAAAGACAGCAAATTAATGAAAGTGTTTCGAGAAAAATTATCCCCTTACTGATACTTCTGGGGGAATTTTTGTCCCATCATCAGAGGAACTGGCACTATTTAACATCTCAATCTGTTCCAGAAGATCTTTCTTGTCAGCTTTGAGCTCTTTAACGTCTTCCTGTAAATCTTCCAGGGTGCCTTTTAGATCTGCCAAGGCTTCCCGTTGAAGTTTCATTTCATTGGACAATGCATTGATGGCATCAAATACCTTCCCTATTTCTGAGGAAGTTATGACCACATTTTCTCGTCTCCGAAGTGGGGTCTCATCGTTTCTTCTTGAGCTTCCAGATGAGCTGCTACATGTACTCTCACTGCCAGATCTTCTGCTATGTCCAAAAAACGACGATGGCTGCATTCTGTTTGTGCAAAATATTAAAGATTAAAACTTCATAAAGCTACACTAAAAAGAAAACAGTCATCTTGTTTAGTTTTCATGCATTTGTATGAATTCAAACTCTACTTGTCCTAGACGGGTCTTAATATCATCCTTTTTTACACAATTATCTATGACGCTCCTTACAAACGCCGTGTCATGCCCTGTCAGCACTGAACTCAAAATTCATGTTTTGAATACTAAGACAGGTGGAGCAGTTTTCAACTGAGTGTAATTGGGGTTTGCTTTGGCTCACTTCATTCTGAAATTGGCAAGAACACGAAAAAAATGTGTCCGCTTGAAAGATAATGCTTCACGGAAAAAGTTTCCTTCCACACAACATGAAATATACCGTCACATTTGTCTTTGAACATTCAGTATGAAAAGTACCCAGTATGTATGTATCGAGTATGTGGTATCGATACCGCCCTTGGAACATACCGATACCGCCGTTGCACCACGTTTGTTAGGACGTAGTCATTCGATCGGATATAATCGTCGAATTGCTTCGCAAAGCCCTTAAAATCTCAACAAAGCTTGAAAAATCTTCCCTGATGTTTGTTTTTTTGTGCTATGACCGCTCCTGAGAGCTCCTGGAGGCTGTTTTGGGCAAATTTTTGTTCGGCGGTCAATCACCGCCTTGTCTAAATACAATGTAGGTCACGAGAACTGCGTGTCACATGGCGGGTGATCGACCTTTGAGAAGAAAATCGCCTAAATCGGCCTCCAGAAGCTTGGAGAAACACAGGAAACACACAGAAGGTAAGGTTTCGGAATTTGAAGCAGTTTTCTGACCCCCACTGGGTGAAAAGAACACAATTACGAGGGGTTAACAGTAGAATGACGCGATGGATAATCTCAAGTGACGATGGGTGCCTTACAAACGAAAGCAGGTCAGGAAAGTTAAACAAACCTATACAATGAAACATGCTTACCTTTAGCAGCGTTAGAAAAGCCACTGAACCGGTGACAACCCTCAAGTCTCGCTGAAAACCTTCGAAAGATCGGTAAAATTTGGCGAAACGTTTTGACAGAAACGAACAATGTTTGGAAGATCGAGCGGGAATGAATTCACGTGGATTCAAAGGTTGTTTACCATTTACAAGAAATTTCGGAAAATTTCCGTTGGGAATTTCCGTTGGGAAGAGTGCGTTCCATTTAGACACTAATCTCATTCGTTCTCAGGCTCCTCTCTGTCGCCCCCTCGAATTTCCCGCGAAAATTCAAAATGGCGGCTCAGATGTTGATGCTGCATGAGATCATGGATTCTTCTGTTGAAGAAGAAATTGTAATAAATTCCGAGGATGATGGCGAAATCGTTTTGTTTGCAGCGGTTGCAACTTTTATGAGGCGTGACCTCAACCGAAATCAAGGGTTTTTTGAAGTTTCTGTTCCAACATACTCGATCGATGAGTTTAGAAGTCACTTTAGAATGACAAGAAGCACCGTAGAGGCTCTCTGCAGAGAGGTACAGACCACTGGAAGGGTGCCACAACGACAGTCTTTTGGAAGGCCACCGATCCCCCTTGACAAGCAAGTCTTAGCATTCTTATGGTTTGTTGCAAATTCAGAGGTTATCCGTTCTGTGTCAGACAGGTTCAATGTGACCCTAAGTAGTCTTAACAGGATCATTCATCGCGTGTCAAGTGCCTTGGTCGATTTGCGACAACAGTATATCAAGTGGCCCAATGGTAATTTGCAATATCTGTTAATTTTCTAGAACTTTTGGAGCAAATTTCTTTCTCGAAATAAATATTATTGACGTTTTTTCATTTCCTTTTTTGTTCTCGTTCTCAAATTTATGAATAAAGAACTAGCTATTTTCAATGTCATGTACTCAATAGGGAATGAAATGAATGAAATAATGGGGAATTTTGAAGCGAAAGGACATCCTGGGTTCCCAAGAATCATCGGTGTGATTGATGGGACTCACATAAGGATAAGAGCTCCAGTAAGGCAGCCAGATGCGTATGTCAACAGAAAAAAATTCCATTCTCTTGTTGTCCAGGTGAGGATCACTTTTTTCCTTGTTTGGGGCATTACAATTTAAATAATGAGCCAGCAACAAGCTGTTACTGTGGGTATTAAATAAATGTATTGATTAAAACAATGAGAATGAAACAAGTAAAATTAACTTTTAATGTTGCACTACAGATTGTGTGTGATGATAACATGATATTCAGAGACATTTTAGTGGGTTGGCCAGGCTCAGTTCATGACTCAAGGGTGCTCAGAAACTCCTCCCTGTTTGCAACTGCTGCAGCCAAGTTCCCTGGGGACACACATCTTCTTGGTGATGGCGGATACCCACTTGAGAGGTTTATTCTCTCATTAGATTGTATTGTTTGTTTTGATGTTCTACTGTATTTTGCTAATGGCTGTCTGCCATTACACACAAACACAAAAATGCATACACACGCACACACACATGAATATCGTCATATACATGCATGTATATTATGTGTAAGCCAAGCAAAATAGTATTTATGTATTTCATCTTTCATTTTCCTCCATTCATTAATGTAAAATGAACTAAGCAACACATTTAAGTTTCAGTAAAAACCTTTGATTAAGAACCTATTATTTTTCAGATTAACCTAAACAGGTTCTTGCATAAAGGGTTATTAACACAAAAAATTGGCATTACATTGCATCTGGGGTAATAAGGCTTCTAGGTTTCCTATCTCCAAAGAGGATCCAGAATGTTGACTTGTATTTTCCCAAAAGTAAACATATTGAATCAATTAAAAACAAAAGGAACCTGTTTTCAAATTTTAGGCTTAGTAGTTTCTAATAAAAATGGTATCTAATTTGGAAATTTTTAGCCTAACAGGTTCTTAAATGTTAAGTTCTTACTCACCAATTTTTACTGTATTGTATTGCGGGTAGCTTCAAAATACCTTAAATTGAGAAGTTGAACGAGTTGCCTTAAGTATGTTTTTTTTTTCAGTTGGCTTATAACCCCATTCAGAGACAATGGGCACCTTACTGCAAGGCAGAAAAGGTTTAACACTAAACTCTCTACTCTGAGGTCAATTGTGGAAAGATCAATCAGCCTCTTGAAAGGGCGATGGAGGAAACTCCTCACACTAGAGCACCTGGATTTGGAATTGTTGGTTCACCTTATAATGTCTGCATGTGTTCTGCACAATTTTTGCCTTCTTCATGATGATTTTGATGACAGCTACTTCTTAGATCATGATGATGGTGATGATGGAGATGATGGTGGTGCAGTTGCAGGACACCTGGATGGAGGTGCTCCAGCAGCTCAGGCTAAGCGCGTGCAACTAATGAATATCATCTGTTAAATCTCTTAAATATTTTTGGTACATCAATGGCACTTGTGAAACAAACAACACAATATGAAATTTTATTTAGCTTGTTTTGCTTCATACCACTAAAAAATTTCAGTGTTGATCAACAACACGAGCAAAGTTTTTTTCTTGTAACATCTATAGTTGTGCAATTTTAAAGTCTTTATCAGGTGACTTGTAGACTCACTAAGCAAGAGTTCAAATAAAGCAGTGAACGGTGTGACATTGGTTTTTGATTTGAAGGTGTTGGTGGAACTACGAAGAAATGTTTAAAAGGGAGTAATGAGGGGAGGGGGAGGGGGAGGAGGAAGTAAATCTAACCAAATTATTTTTCTCACAGAAACACAGCTCCTTTCCCAGTCCCTCATGTCTCTTCATTAGTAATACTAATGAGCGACCAGTACCACATTTATAAGGGAGTGGACCCTAAGATACCTCCAGCAAACGATAAGTTGAATCTTGAACTGAAGATAATTTTTGCAAACAGGAAAAACAAACACAATGATAACATATTTTCTTTTAAGGAAAAATTAATTCTTTTAAATAATTTAAATTGCCTGACCACGCAACACTTAACAAACAACAAGTAGAACACAATGCCAGAAGAACTATCCAGGCTACATGTTTTGAATATATGGACAAAAAGTAAACTTAGAAACAAAATGTTTTGTTGCTGGTCTTGAAGGGTAAGCAGCAGAAAGGAAATCGTGGGGTGGGGGGGGGGGGAGGGGTTCTGACAATTTCACTTCCAGATTGCATTACCTACCCTGTTGCCCACACTCCAACACCAGCAACATTTTGTTTCAATCATGAATGATTACTTCTTGTCCATATATTCGAAGAAACGGTTGAAGAAAGCTGATATTTCCTCTTTCATTTCTTTTAACACCTTTAGCTTTTCCTCTTCCACTTTTTCTCGCTTGTCGTTGTAGGATTTTAAAAATTCAAGCATTTCAGCCGCAGAAGAGCGACTTTTTGGCTTCTTTCGGCATCTTTTTTTCTTGGTGGCCTTGCTTCTTTTGCCAGATGAATCGCTAGTACTTGTACACATTTCTCCTGACGACTCCGAGGACGACTCGTCATTTGATCGTTGTTGGCTGCCACGACCAACTGGATTCTGATCGTCCAAATGTACTGCGCTCTCCATCGTAATTACGGGATTAACGGTAGCATCCTTTGCAAGGCACTCCGATAGTTCATCATAAAATTTCCAGGTCTTCTTGCTATTACCAGTCTTCTGATTGTGATCTTCTATTTCCTTTTGTTTTGAGGTAATCTTTCCCCACTTCCTCATACATTGTTCTCCGGAGACCAAACGACCAGATGTTTTGGTAAATTGCTCGGCTATTTTCTCGAATACATCTTTCTTCGTCGCTTTCCCTCCAAACCGATGCTTGTTATCGGCATATGTTGTGATGAGCAGTCTAACATCTGTATCCTCCCATCGTTCGAGTGTGAGCCGTTCAAGTGTGGGTTGATCAACAGTGGGCGGTTCAAGTATGGGCTCACTTGAAATGGTAGAAATGTTAGCTGAAAACAAAGAATGATACAAAAAATAAAAACTTTGGATGGAATAAGCTTGCTCTCAGATGTAACATTTTACGCGCGAAAATCTTGCTCAAAGAAAGTTTCGGGTTTGCCAAAAATTGACCAAAATTGTACATACCATTTACACACGAAGCACAATCGTGATGCAGGTAACTCTCCAGATTAGCTAAAAGCATGTGACAATCACCGCACTGGAACAAACCTTGCAAATCAGCCTCAAAACTTAAAGGAACTTCCCCCGCCATTTTAGTCTGAGGGCAACAAGAAAGGCCTGGTTGGAAAACAGACCGTGAAAGGATTGGCACTGGTCAGAAAGACGAGAAATTTGTAAATGGAACACACATTTCCATCGGGAAAATTTCCACTGGGAAAACGGGACTACCTTTTCAGGTTGTCCGTTTTTTCCGGGAATTTTCCAATGGAACGAACCGAAAAGTCGTGTTCCATTTACATCCCACCCGGAATTTCCGGAAATTTCTTGTAAATGGTAAACAACCTTACGCCAAGTGAACCCGACTGATTTTGATTGGTCAAGGTGACAGTCCCTTGTTCTTCTAGCAAATGACAAAAGCGGAATACCATTGCCTGGTTGCTTAGCGCGTCCATCCGGGAAACGGGCAACAGGAAAAGAACATGGCGACCAGGAAAATCTGCACAACTTGTGGTAAAAACTTTGGAAAAACTGCGTATTACAATCATCTTCTCTGCCAAAAACCTCACTCTGAACCAGGTAAGTGTAAATAACACCATACGAAGACAAAATTGGGAGCAACTTCATTATTACGGGCCATTCTACGTGCGTGTCCTATGCGGCACCATAGTCTGCTGCCTGTGTCCTTTAATTTATTAGTGATCAATCACAGCGTATTCCGTCTAAGAGATTTAAAACAGTTAAGACAAAGTGGAGATTGTAACTCGTCCAAGCCCTCGGTACAAAGTCCCGTGTGGAGTTAAACACCTGCCTTTACCAAATATTTTAAATTAGCAATGCTGTAAATTTGGGATGCCATGTATTTCATGCTTTTGTAATCTTGATAATTTCTAGTTAAGTTCTAAATTTATTCAGGTTTATTCAGAATTCCCCTCCCCTCTTCATTGTTATTTTTTTGGGAAGGGGGAGGGGGTTGTAGGATGGGCAGTAAAGGCTTTGCAAGTGATCATGTATGATAATAATAACACATGTTGAATGGACTTTTGTACAACGTGTTTTGCTGTTATTGGTTGTGTGCATTGTCTAGAGCAATGGATTGAGTCAAGCACCTCTGAGGCCAAGTGTCCACTATGTCGCACTAGAGTAGATTATGCAGTTCTCCCAATGCTGCGGGAAATCGCCAGTATCTTGGGGCAATCAGTCCCTAAAGGCAACATTGCAATGGAAAATGACGCAAGTGATACTGACACCATCCCTTATGGCCGTGGAGATGAAGGATATCGTGACTTGCATCAGTGTTGTAATCAGTGCTAGGTTTAAGTGAAATGTTGCTTTCTTTGAACGATTTTCTTAAAAATATAAGGTTCCAAAATAACACAGGTTTTGGACAGCATTTATTAACAGTAAAAATGAGACACACTTTTTTGGTTATGAAAAACGTAACTCGTTAACATTATCGTGTTGTAGTTAGATTAAGCTGTTAATTCTTACGCAAATTTCAGAAACGTCGTCAAGGCGACAAACTTCTTGTAATGTTAATAAAGGACAAAACAGCGGACACCATCGAGGACCCATCGCCATTTATTACGTTGCTGTAAATTTCATCGAAAGTGGGATTATCCCGAATAAATTCTGTTTCACGTTGGTTGACGAGTTCGTCACTGCTTGCCAGGGGATCGATCCCAAACGATGAAACGCGTGTTATAGTTCCCCTAGCATCGGTATACATTTGTAAAGCATCTTCGACGCTTTGTATCAAAGATTAATTTATTGGGTAGACCCTACTTGTCCTCTGTCCAACCAGATCTGGAATTCGATCGCTGTTTCCTTTTAAAATAAAAAAAGAGAGAAAAGAGTTTCATTTATGCGCACTGTTATTGGACAGTTGCACTTGAATGGGTTCCTATTTTCATCTCGATCAAAGTTTACTCACCAAAAAATTTAATCGACGGTTACTTTTTTCTCACATTTTGTCATAGTTATGATGGCAAAAGGACTTCGTGTCTTCTAATTCTGTCTGCAATATAAACTAAATTCGATTTTGAGACGACATTACGGCTTTATAGTGACCGCTAGTTGGGAGAAAATATATTCCGTAACGAGGCGGAGTCGCAAAATATAATCATACTAGTGATTAACAAATCGGACGACTGCGTTTTGTTAATCACTCGTATGATTGCAGACCGAATTGGACTCCATTTAATATTTCTATTACTAATCAAAGTCATAACAAACTTTTGAGAAAACAGTAACCGTCGGAAAAGCGTTGACAGTTGAGTTTGTTTTTGATCGAGATGCCGCATGAAAATAAGAACCCCTTTAAGTGCAACTGTCCAATAACATCGCGCTTAACCAGTGACTCATGCAAGACGCGTAAACTGTCTAATACCAGAGCATTCAATAAAACAAATGTCCGATAACAAGTTGGGAAGCAAATAACTGGAAAATAGAGTTTAATTAACCAATTAGAGTGGAGAATTTTGCGGTTATAGTTATTATTATGTTGGCTATTTCAGAACGTAACTCTGTTGATCAAGCATAAAACGGGACAGCAAAATTCCATATGTTGATGAGAGGGGAGGGCCTAAACGTCCAGTGGACGTTAAATCGGGAACTTTTGACAGGGTCAATACCTGCCTTGTGTTATTTCTTATTTTATTATCAACATTTTTTAATTGCGCTTCTTACCTTCAATTGAATGCCAATTCCAGGAAGCCACCACCCTCTTAAGTCCGATTTCGGTTACATTATTCATGGTTACGAAGGATGCGCAAAATTGTACAGCAAGTTCAAAGAGGTTTATCATCAAGGCATTTTCCATTCTCACCAGCACATCTTTGATTGGGTAAACGATTCGTTGATTGACCTCTGGCCACTTGCGTTCTGCAAGCAAATTCTGAACAAAAAAGTGAGGCCCAATAAACACAACAGAAAATCACAATGTACATTTGTAGTGATTCCTACGTGGAAGATGATCACACTTACATACCCCTTTTCTCTACTTATGGTTGACTCCTGCGAGCGGGGGCTGTTGAGAGTAGACTAAAAAAAGGAAACGTGGTACTTACTTGCCTAGATTGTGTCTGAACGTACGGTTCACATCCAAGGTTTCCTCTTTCGTTTCTCAAGAGATTCTGTACAGAAAACATCAGGCAAGCCTCTGTACCATGGTCGACTCTAATCGTGTCCCAAATACCCTCGTGAAGAAGGATTTCCCTAATTTTTAAAATATTGAAATGGAATTGCAAGTTACCGCAAATTGGAAACTTGCGGTAAATTGCGACTCCGTTTGGCCACTGCTTGCGTGCACTTACGATGACTTGCATTCTTTTTAGCCAAGCGGCTAAATTAAAAAAGCAAAACAAAACAAAACAAAACAAAACAGAAAGTACAAAATCTTACACTGCGAGCAGTCAAACACGAAGATTGATCGAGAATGGCGCGTGAGGCTCGAGGATTGTCGATCGATCGTCGCGCGGGGCCACTATCTTTGAAAAAAATAATAACGACTCGCAGTCTAACCAGCAAATCTTGGACGCAAATCATCGCGTTAACAGCGCATTTTAAAAAAAGTCCATGTTCTGCTTTTATAATACAGATAATATGTTTAGTCGCCCGCGGAACATTCTTTGCGTTTAAGGACGGTGCCTCCTTTTGTTACTGCGCATACGTTCTGCGTATCTTGGAATATTCGGGTTTCTTAAGGAATTTGCCACTAATACAACAATATTTTTGCGCGGTTTATTACTATGTGGAAAAAGCAGATCTTAGCAAGGGCTATCAGAATCCAAAAAGAAAATTGGGGGTAACCACGCATTTTTCGGAGGTAATTGAGCTTTAACTTGGAAAGAAATTGCCATATATGCTTTGTATTTCAACGCTTTTTAGAATTATGGTTGCTTAATTATCTCTGAAAAATGCGTGGTTACATACATTTTTTTCTTTTTGGTTTCCAATCACCCTTGCTAAGATCTACTTTTCCCCCTCAAAAATACATCTCTATTTGGAGGCACCGTCCTTAATTTCATTGATCACTCTGGCGAGATATGATGTTTCTTTTTTCTGTGAAAAGTGTGAAACTGCTACGTTATTTTGTGAAAGGGTAGGTTTTTTCGTGTGAGCTACTGTCCCGCGCAGCATTAAGCTACGAGTGCCTATTTGTCTACTAGGTGAGAACAATCAACAAACCTGAAATGAGCACATATAATGACTGCATTCTTCTTAGGCAATGAGAAGAGCCTGACAATTCTTGAGCTGCAACCGTCACTAAATGCATAAAACGTACATCCATACATCGCTAGTTTTTCATTTCGATCGCAGTGTAGCTTGTTTCCATGGTAGGGGCATAATACGGAACCGGATTTCTTCTACGGTATCTTCCCTTCGTCTCGCGTGATTGACTGGATTCACACGTCGCAAAGATTTTGATACCTGTTTTCCGCTTGGTGTTAAGCCTTTGCTACGAACACAGCCAGTGATCATTTTACGTCCAAAAGTTGGTCCGACCTGGAATTTGAAAAGAAATATATGTTTCCACCAACATATTATTAATTTCACGACGAATGAAATGTAGGAAGCTTACCTCACTCACGCAATCTTGAATGATGGCATCGATCTCCGTTTCATTCATTTTGGTTATCTCATGCCCGGGGAGGTACTCCCATATACACGGTATATGGGTATGTGCCGCTGTGAAGGGTATGGTTTTGGTCTAGAATAGGGTATCATTTTCAAGGAAACTAATCAGTTGGTTGGAGAATTTAGTCTAGACTAGGTTTCCCGGCAATTGACACTAAAAAGAAATCAATTTGGCAAATTTACCGGCAACTAGCAAAGAAAGCGTTAATAGAGATGGGTTTAATACCCAGGATAGGTTATCACTGAAAAAACACTGCTGGATATCCTAGACTGTCAACATTCGGGATTTAGACGGAAATCGGTGGTTTTTAACAATAGCTAAAAATAAACAGTTGTTTGTTCTTCGTAATGCGTACGTGCGTGCTCGAGACAACTCAGCGTGTGACTGACGAGGTTAATACGGAGTCGAATAGCCAACCTGGGTCTTTAGACGCTTTTGCCTCGATTTTGCCTTTGGTATTCCAACAACGTTCTGTTGAGGACTGCATCGTGAAACGGGATTGTCAACATTTTACACCATTGTGATTAGGAGAAAGAAGGTAAGCTTTTCCAATGCTATAACGGAGATGTAGAGCGACTTATTTGATGGAAGTTGCACCCGAGATGTTGCAATCGCTGCGCCGGTGCAACCGGAAACTGTTTAGCGAACTGAACACCAAAGCCTAAGAAAATGGTATATAAAAATTACTTGCTATCTCGAGCTCACTTCCATTAAATATTAAGCGTTTTCAGTTATTTTCGAGGGCTTTAAAGCGAAAGAAAATTGAACATTATTTGATGCCTGGATTGAAAGTTGAACATTATTTCATGCCCAGATTTCATCCAATGCCAGAGATTTTTTCTACCTCATTGTGACCTAGGACCCTGGGACGACCACCCAGTCTTCCTGGCGCGAGAGGGCGCCGAGAAATAGAGTGGTGAAACTATAAATGGCTATTTCTATGCCTGTGTTAGTTATTTTCCAAGGTATTGTCCCCGCCAGTTGGCCTTCCATTATCTGTTTTTATATACCTCAAATACCTCCCATGGCTTAAATGATCATAGTTTCAAGGCCAATCAGGGTCATAGGGTGGGCCAGGCACAACAGAGATTTTTTTCTGTGAGAAAGAGCGAGAGTCTGTGGTGAAGCCGCAAGAGACCAGTTAATTACGACGATCCCAAGAAGCAGTCCATCACTTGTTATTTCCACGTTTACAGCAAGTCACCAGAGATGGCAGTGCTGTACGCGGGGTGTATCAGCCATGAACGTCAGCATTACAGGAATTCCCGCTCTCTGACATCATTTCCCACACCAACATGTCAGTAACGGAGGAGGGAACACTAGCTATTCCCGAAGAAGAGCTGGCGGAAATAGAATCCACCACTGCTACAAGGTTGCAACCTCGACGAACCCAGGTCAGACGAGCAAGAACAGCTGCCGAACGAATGACCAGTCAGTTTGCATGTGATGAAGGAATTGAAAGAACAGTAGTGCCCCCACTGCAGTCAAGTGCGGATGGCGCACGAAGATCGGGAAGGACACGAACAGTTATTTCATATAATACTGCTTAAAGGGACTATGTCACGCTATTTTAGTATCTTCTTAAACAACTAAAGAGTGTCCTCGCATCAACTGAATTCCAGACATAATGGTCCAGCTTTGTTATTAAAGACTATCTGACGGCACTGAAACTGTTTCCTGTCGTCTGTTGCTACCGATGGCAATGACGGAAATGGATTGAAACGTGAAAAAATTGAGCCAATTGAAGCTATGTCTTCAAAACTCAACCAAAAACTATTATGGTTAGCTCTCCCTAATGAAATTCATTTCATATCTTTCTGATAGTTTTACAGGAGCATTTAGTGTATCAGTAAAGGCACTGAAGTAATGAATTTAGCACAAAATTGACCTAAAATAGCCCTTTTAAGTTTTTAACCCGAACTTCGAAGCAATAAGAAGTACTTCATCTTGGGATTTACCTAAAATTTACACTGTCTCAAAGTCTACAGTGAAGTGCTCGTTTCAAAAGTAAATTAATTTAGGAAATCTTTACGAGCTGTTCCCGGGCCCTGTTCAGCTGTAAAGTGAGATGGCATCGAGATGTTTCAGCCAATAAAACTCTTGACATGTGGTGGAAGGCACGCCGTTTTGGAAAGAAAAGACGATATTATTGGTTCAATTTAAAGAAATCAAAGAGAATCCAGAACAGGTCGTTGTAAAATTCAGTGTACTATCTAGTTCACTTTTATTTCAGAAATATTTCGTTTTAGCCAGGTTATTCTAGCTTATGGTTTTGTTATCAGTAATTTTTTGGTATAAGAGAAAGTCGACGTTTTTTGCTGTTGTATCCGAAAGGCAACACTCATGACGGTTCTTTATTCACTCAGGTTAACCTGAAATTGAGGACTTGATGGAAACAAAAACTGAACAAGTATAAATGAACTTTTATTTTGAGAGCATCATTTAAAATGTGACGTAACATTTTGTTTTCGCTGGACTGTGTTAGTAATGGAGTTTCTCAAAAATAGATAGTCTGGGATAGGGTTACGGATTTTTGGTGTTTAGTCTAGTATAGGGTTGCAAAATGCATCTCAACTTGGTCTAGTTTAGGGTAAGGGTTTCAGAGTCCCAGCGGCACACCCCCGCCCAAAAATTTGCAGAGTACCCCCCCCCCCGGGATCTCATGTTTGGAACAAAATGAGCGCAAGTTTCTTTCGGAGAAGCCTCTTCTTACCTCCAGAAAACTTTGCTTGAATAAATTGCTGATCTCCTTGTATGTTCTGTTTGCTTTTACTTGACTCCTTATTGCGTTGATATTGCTTTCAAGATACTCCATGATGAAACTAGGCTCCAAATTCAAATGCATGTCACCAGAAGTTCACCAATCGACAAACGGCGCAAAATATCCTGCGACGATTCAGTTTCGACATCTGTCAATCAAGGTGGCCGAAAAAAAAGGATCATATTTTTCGTTTTGCGTGTAAGTCACAAATCAAGAAGGTGATTTTTATGGAGGTTTGTAGTTTCTAGTTCCCAGTTATCTTGAAAAGTAGAATTGCCGGAAGCAATCACTGATTAAATTGGTACTTATTTCTGATCAGGTTCTAATGATGGCAAAAGAAATCGACCAAAAAGGTCTGTTATTTTTCATTTTGCATGTAAAACACAAATCAATAACTAAAGTTGTTTAGGGCATTTTGTATTTCCGTAAAATCCAGGTTTTCTTGAAAAGTAGAATAGCCGGAACCGATCACTGATTCTCTACCCCAACAACTGCGGCTAAAGTCGATTAACGCCTGAGACGCTCGAAAAAAGGGAAACGGCGTGTCACCGTGCTAAAATTCATGCCCAGTTCTAGAAAATTAGATAATTCAGGATTATCAGTTTCTATGAGTTTTTATCAGCTCCTTTTGCGGTCATCACTGAGTCTGGACCTAATTGTTCAACTTAAACGAGTTTAAGCTAAACCTATAAATGAAATAAATCAATTATGAAGTTTTTGTTCATTTCTCAACAGTCTTGACTTTTGTAAATTAAATGTAGTACTAGTTAGCACTCTCCTGAGTCTACATGACTGAATTTGTTGACCAGTTTTGTTAGTAAAACCGAACACAAGTCGTTTTCTAATTGTATCTGTTATATGGTGGTCTTTCAAAAGATTTCAAAAGCAAGACGTTTTTTGTGTGTCGCATGTTCACATTTTGGTAGAGCAGTACCCCACGATCAGGTGGTTCTGGCGGCTACCTATTGTAAACTGGATCATAACTATTAAGTGGTCATAGACCAAGCTCCCATATCTATTTTACCGGAAAGAAAGTATTCAACGGAGGATATTTGTATCGAGAAGTAATACTTTTGCTCTACTGACGTTTCGCCAGGGTCAGATTCCAAAATTTAACAGGTTGGGTGAAACTAGAAGTTTATTTTCAAACAGGTTAACAAGCGCCCCTGCTGTCCGAGTTATCACGTTATTTCACCTTCCTAAAAATACAACAAATTAGCAACCACGTCACACCGTGCTTACGTGCTTGCAGCTCTAAATTAAGGGCACAAATTGGCGTCTTCCCCCTTAAGCTCTTACCATAATTTTCAAATGAATTCATCCTTCATTGGTGAGCGATCATGCATTCAAATTTAAGATAGCTTAGAGAACGGAGCAGTACCAGGTGTTGTTGTTGACATTAGCTACTGGTCAGCGATTACTGTCTGGAAAGTTAAACACGAAAGAACTAAATGCATTGAAAGCTGGTCTAAATGAAGGTTTTTGAACGAAGAATTTTCCCAAAACCGACTGTTTAATGCTTCGAAAATGATCTCTGACAGAAAAATGAGGTAACGGCTGCAAGTGAAAACCACCAACCTTGCCAAAATGTGTGTAAGCCAGTTACTAAAAAACGGCAGGTGTAGGTGTTTCGTTCATTGCTTTTCATTGCCTTAAAGTGCCACTGGGACGAAAATTCATAGGTTTATTTCCGCCAAATTCTGTCGCAGAATATCGCGTTTTGTTCATATTTCCCCAGAAAACTGAACAACAAACCTTCCATCCTAATATTTTTTAGCTCCAAAGTCGCGTAAAATGTGTCCGCCATTACTGAAAACGTGTTCCTGGGTGATTGCGCAATTTAATAGCTTGTGACGTCAGAGGCTCACCTCAGTCGCGTTTCCTTGTGTTTTGACTGAAGATGTCTACCGTCGACTGCGAAACCTCCGAAGAGTATTTCTACGATTCGGAACAGTCTTTAGCTTCCGAAGCCTCTGAGGATTCGTTTCATACGGCAAATGAAGAATTTTTCTTACCGTACGATGTAACATGATGTAAGAACTGATGTGAGGTTTCAGCTAGTAATCTTGTCAACAAACTGTTTAAAGCTTTTTTTCTCGCCATATTATTTGAGTTATTTGGCGGGAGTTCAAAACATAAGCGAAATATGCTTAGACAATGATTGTAGTTCAGGCCCCAGTTGCTCAAAAAGTGGATAACTCTTTTTCAACGGATAAGTCGCTGTCCGGTGGATAAAGTTTATCGCTTCATCTCGGTTGTTCAAAGCTTGGATAGCGCTATCCAGCCAGCTGTTCAGCCGCTATCCAGCGATCATAAAGTTGTCCATTCCAAGGTAGGTTGTGTAACTGTTATCCACTGTATACCTGTAGCAAAACAGACATGGCTATTCGAAGAATTGATCTTTTAAGCTGTGGAAATTTAGACAAAACACCTATGAAAACTTTAGACTTTGATGCTCGCGAATTCTCAACCATGGGTCGATCGATGTTACTGTTGGCGTGGGAGAAAATAAAAGAAGCGATACTTTGTCTGCCGTTGTTTATGTTCATTATATATTATAAAAAAGCATTGATATTTTTGGCCATTCTTGGCATAGTGTGGGAAACTCTCTTGAAAAACCGTAATTGTTGTAGTCAGCTGGCAGGCAGCTTATCGTGTCTATCATAGTACAGTGGTCACTCCACACATTGCAAACACAAGTGCTTGGCGCTGCTAAATATTTTAAACAGTTTTATAGAATTCTTTTTTCTGAGCCAAAAGAAGTGAAATAAATCAAAACCCTAGGTTTCAAGAACTGGAGGCCTTGTGTGACCGGAATCTAAATATTTGTAGTCAAAATTAAAAGCCACAAGGAAAATTTTACGCTGCTCAACAACAACATGCGGACCGCCGAGGAAACGAAGCTTTCGCTTGCCTTATTCGCTGCGTAAAAATAACAACTTGATATTTAATCATTTTTCTTAGTAGTTCATTTACTAAGATTGCTATGACAGGTAAAAGAAATAAAATTGTTAAACCCTTAGGCAAATAGTGGCGTGTGATATTTTTTCCCAACTTCAATTTCCACGCACCGACGATCCGATCGAACAACAACAACAACATTTTATTTGCATTCCCAATTACAAATGCCATTGCACATAGAAAAGAGAAAGAAAAAAGTTGCAAAATCGATTAATTTACGATTCCTGTGTCTATTGATCCATTTCTTAATGCAAAAGCTTCGTAAATGAAGTAATCTTATTTTTTACAAGTGAAAGCGTCAATGCTATTTAAGAGAAATACAATTTTAAGAATCGAAATCGGAATATTTACTAATAATATCGTCCATTAAAGATTTTCTAATTGCCTCATATCTATTGCAAGATAAGAGGAAGTGTACTTCGTTTTCAACTTCGTTTGAGCTGCAGCTTTGACAAATTCTCAGATGCTCAGGAAGTCAGGGGTGGAATGTCTTCCATTTTCAATTCTTAGGTTGTAATTACCTAACCTAAGTTTCGCTACTGCCCGAACCATAATGTCAATCGACTGTTTACCGACAGGGAATAAAGAGAGAAAAGTTTCTCCACATTCAGGATGGTATGTTATAAAATAAATGTCCATGCTTCTAAGCGATTACTGCTCTGAAATTAACACACGCGGAATTAAAAAAAGGAAAAGATAAGCAGTACAAACTACATCAGCTTAATCACGGCGGTCAGGATTGCATTCGCCGGGGATCTTCGCGCTAGCAGACGGCAGAACTGAAAGGGTTTTCCACGACGATAATAAATTTCAAAATACGTTAAAAGAAAATGAGTTTTGCACAATGGTGGATGCGTTGAAAAGGAAACAAACTATCACTTCAACTGCGTTATAAGATTAGGTAAGTTACCTTTCGTCTTGTTCGCACAGATAATGTTTTTTTCCAGTTCTTTTTTCCATATAGTTGGAATAGGCAATGGAATGATCGACCTCTGGGATCTTGCGACATGAACAGCCCTCTGGAAAAACTCGTCCGTGAAGTGATCAAAATGCCTCTCGGTTTGAAATTCGCACTGTGTGAGTACGAACATTGTCCTTTTTTCCATTGCGGGTCCGCTAGCAGGGCTTCAATGAAGCAAAATACCAGCTCGGTGGTTGGATTTATTGTTGTAGCATTGTACAACACAAGTGCTACCTGTCATTACTGCTGTAGCAAGGAAGATTTTAAAGTCGTGCAACAAACAGTTGGCAAGAAATCTTTCCTCGAGGACAATTTACTTTCCCGAGGTGAGCCTCTGACGTCACTTCCGCTCATTCGCAAGCCAGCTTCTTTTCATTTTAATCATTTTAAATCTTGTAACCGTCTCATTCGATTTTTACTTAGCTTTTACAGCCCCTGATGAAGGTGAGTTTTGTCTCACCGAAATATTGGGCAATAAAATTATTACCCTTCTTAGCTGTCCGATCAGCCTTGCAATTGGTTTATTGTTTCATTCAACATTGCTGATCCTGATCTACACCAAGATCCGGCTTCACCTCGCTACTGTTTGTCCAAGTGGTCCTTGCATCGAGTTTCCGGAACAAGGGCCAGTAATGGCGGCCGCAAAATCTCGACAAAAAGCGTCCGAAAAAAGCAACTTCTAGTCGTCGTAATAAGTTGAAATTTGGCATGGTGACTAAGAACCACAAACTATGTTCGAAAATGTAAAAACATGGAATACCAAAATTCTGGTCCCAGTGGCACTTTAACTAGTGCACAGAATCAAGCGACGGGTCGGACTTTGAACTAGTCCCAGGCTCTCGGGAAGCTTTCGATTGAAATCGGCCACGAGTTTTTAGTCGAAAATTTAAAGAGCAAGAACGAAAACTGTAAATTCATCACAACATATCAAAAGATCGGAGCATCTGATCAAAAAGTGCGGAAGCTAAAATGAAATCGATCACAGTGGATAACTTCCTAAAGAAAAAAGCAGTTAAATACCAGCAACGGATCAGGTAGCTTTTCGACGGTGGATATTGCCCAGACAAAGCCTCGAAATGTATGGAATTTAACAGCAGAAGGACTTTTTAGCCATCCAACAGAAAATCTAAGACACTCGACAAAAAGTGCGGAAGCTAAAAATTAAGTTCAATATCTGTATTCATAAAAGCAGTAAAAAATAAAAACATACTTGTTGTCCGACAGGTAGCCTTTTTCTGTTGAAATTTCCCTACTATTTGGCATTGGAGCGCGCGATAAAAGCTGCACAGCTGTAGTTTTCACCTCCATCGATTCCATTTTGGCCGCCATTTTGAAATACAGGAGAAATCACCATAGCAACAGTAAGTTTAGTGACCAGGCCTGGTTGTCAGGTATTCCCGCGAAAGTGGCAAAACTTGTTTTGCTGATGCGGCAAAAATATGCAATCAGGGCACCAAATGGATAGTTTTACAGTTTTCTGAAAGAAAAAATGCTGATATCATTTTAAGGAAAACTAGTCTTTTGCCTTTTCTTTTTTCTAAATTTAGAACAGGGATCCTTAAAGAAACAGAAGGCATAAAGTTGATGAAGCCGTTTCTCAAAAATCAATTTGAGTGTTAAATTGCACTCAACTTATGCTTTTACTGACAGAAATGGTGAAAGAAAATTAAAGAGGAAAATTTCAGATTTTGAAGAACTCTCCTAGGTGTTAGGTGTTGATCTCTCGCAAATCTGCTAGTTTAGGAAAAAATAAAAAGTGCCCCACCCCGTTTCCCCCCCCCCCACCCCTAAAAAAAAACATCAAGAGGCAGGCAATGGCTAAGTTGTTGGCGTAGCTTTTTTAAAAAGAGTGGCAGGACAGGGGACAAGGACAAGGTGATATGAGGTTAAAAATTTCTCACACTTTAATTGCCATTCTCTCCCTCTCCTTCTATATGAAGAAAATGCTTTAGGTATTCCAACACTTTACAAGAGTTTAGTCAAAGTTAACTTCTAAGATTTGAACGTTGGGTTTTTTTTACATAAAGCAACTCGAGTCAGTCCAGCACAAGTGCCAAAAAGTAGTAAAAATTAAGTTGTAAAAAGTTTAACTTTTTACAACTGGATACAATGTAATCATGCAAATATCAGTCCCATCTGCTGACTTCTTCTAGCTAGCCAATATAATGTAAATATGTTATATCATGAACTTTATGCATATTGTGACTGGATCTGTCACATAGCTTGTGTAAATGGAAAAGTAATTCAATTAGATTTCTTAAGTCATTAAAATTTTCTTTTCTTTTTTGCAGACCTTATATTTTTCATTGTTTTCAAAGTTTTAGTCTTAGGGTTTTTCCATAACATTTTCCTTTTGACAATACCTTTACCTTAAATTATTCTCTCTTTATCTTACTGGTAAAGGGAGAATACTTTTGTTGCACCACAAATCAATTGGAAGTAGAAAAATAAACTGACAATAAACGTCTCACATTAAAGAGCATGCATAATGTCATTGAAAAGTTTCAGGTAACTTGCATTATCCTGTTGAAGTACTGGGGTAAACTTATTTTATGGTTTGGAAATTCCACAGGACTATGTTAACTTGCTTGTGTGTATCCCCATTATGTTAGGTGAACAGCATTTCTAAACATAAGACATCTGAGTTCCAACTGACAAACAAACTTTGAATAGGTCAGTTCTAGAAGTTTGCATTTTAAAACTGGATATTTCTGCCATATTCAAAGCCAAACAAATTAAACCATAACACTATTTACAGTTTTGAGTTTTTATGACTAATCAGGTTTCAGAGTTTGGTACCATTAGTCACTTTCCTTCAATCTTCTCAGGTGATATTTTGAAAATAAAAAAGAAAAAAAATTCATGGCTTGACTGACTGGTTGCATTAAATGATATGTAGAAGCAACACTTTCTTCCAACTTCTCCTGAAGATGGACAAATGATTCTTTATGGTTGAGGTCCTGTGGAAAAATTGGCAACTGACTACAAGCGCTTCAGTTAAATCTGACTCCTTATGAATCAGTTGTTTCAACTGTCCATTTAATGATTCTTGTTTTCTAAATTCACCAGCCATTCACCTGTGTTACAAATAAACAAAACTTCAATCAGCAGATGAAATATCCATTTTTAGAAGTATTAAGTTTCACTCCCATCTTAAACTATATAAATAATTCATCTTTCTAAGCCTTTTAAAAAGTAACCAAAAGTCTTCAACAAATGCAAATTTCTTAACAGAAATTTTTAAACCATTTATTTTTGGTTGTAAATTCCTACACTTCACATAAGATCACACATGTCTTAAAACGATTGTACATTTCTTTTTCATAGTCTTCCAAGTACTCCACAGGTGTAGTATGAAAACTGTGAGCTAAATCACTTGACCTTAACTTACAGAGGATACATTCAAGTACTTTATAACTTTTAATAAGCTTAAACTTATTATGTCAGCCAATTTGAATAATTGAATTATATTTATATTATTAAAATTTCACAAGCCGTATTCTTCCTAAAAGATCGCCATTCTGAACGTCGCTAATTGCTGCTATAAGTTTGTCACACGGCAGTAAGACTTTAAGCTTTAGTTTTAAGACTTAACCTTAAATCTGACAAAAACCTTAAAGGTCAAATAAACCCAAATTTTGATAATTCCGCTTTAGCCGTTTAAACGCATCTTGACACAAAAAGAAATCATTATAAAGCCAAACTGGACCGAAATTTTCCTTCCTGAGACCTTAAAAGGAGTAATAAAGCCAAAAGTACGAAGATATCCGAAGGTTTCACGAAATCGTTTCTGAAATGACCGCGCGCTTAAATGGAAGGAATGGAAACGACCGCTGATTCTGTGACGTCACTGTTGATGAGCAAAGAAAGCTCAAGATCCAAAGGCGAGTATTGAAGAGTATTGTTGGAATTTTTTGGAAAATTCTCAGTTTTCACCCGTTTTCTTTGCGTTGCAAATGGCCGAGGAGCTCAAACCTGTGGCATTTAACGTAGAGCCATACCAGTTTGAGCTAATTGCCACAGAATCGGACTGCAAAATCTCAGATGATATTCGACCGACAGCAATGGCTTCGAAAGTAAACGACGGAATTGGTAAAGTTTAATGGTGAGCGTTTAAGCTTATTTATTCATTACACTGTAAAAGTTCGCCGTATAATCGTTAATAAATGCGTTACCACTTTATTTGAGGCATTTTTGTTGTTCTTTGCAGCCCTTTTGTACACTTATCATGATCAATGTTTGTTGTTATGCCTTACTGACTAGACTGACTAGAGTAAAGCAAAGCTTCTTATACATGTATCCATTATGGTTCCTGTGTGAGTACAGTTTTCATCCTCGCGGCAACAGCGGCAGGAAATCCAGCTCAAATTTTGAACATAGCCGAAAACGGTTACAGTTCTTGTTGAATGTATTTGAATCTTGTTGAACGTATCTGTCTACATCGCAAAGTGTTACTAGTGACTGTGTTTGTTGTTTTGCATGTATACAAATAATCTTAGGCTCAAAATTTAGGTGCATTTAAATTTTGGCAATTGTGTACTAATGTCAGCTGGGCGAGAAAGTGTTTTGCTGTCGTGCAATTCCCAAATCCTGTGCTAAGATACCACCTGCCATGTCCTAGAGACAGATGAAGAGAATTTTTTTAAATCCAGCTATCATTGAGACAGATTATAATCAGTATTTTGAAAATGAAGGCCGGAGTACCTACATATTAACGTAATTTTTCTTTGGGCTCTTTTTTTTTTGGGGGGGGGTGGGGGGCAGAGAAAAAACTCCATGTATAGATTGGTGCAACCCAAATGAGTATGGTTTTAAAGCTTTTTTGGTCTGAAAATGGTTGTTGACTTAAAAGTCAGGTCTGAAAATGGTAATTGATTCGGGGGTGACAGTTATGTTTTGTCAGTTCTTAAAATGGGTGGGAAAAATTACACATCTGGTTCTCAAGATGGGTAAGGAAAATTACATGTTTGGTCTGACAGTGGGCACACTGAGAGCTGCTTTGTGGTTGAATTTTGTTTGGGAAAAGAGAAAGAAAAACCTCTGGGAGCAGGGGAGGAACCAGGGGACAAGTGGATAGGGAAAATTACATATTTTGGTCCAAAAATGAATCACCTATAAATTGTGTTCATGAGAAAAGATCCCTCATTAATACATGATGAGATGTTGCAATGCTTATTACATGAATGAACATGATTACATAAACAGTATACCTTGCTAATTTATTAGCAACCTTGTGCACTTTATGACTCCCCTTTGATGTATATGGTTTAACAAGTATTCAGGGCTTACAATCAGTTGTACTACCAGTACAACATATAAGTAATATAATTGTTAGTTGAAAGCAAAAACAAACTCTCAAATTTTAGCTTAAACAAATCAAATGTGATTTCATTATTTCTAAGGCTGTGAAATCGAGTTAATGTTGTTTTACTGCTGTTGTTACTGGTTAGCTAACCTGTTTATTTATTTAATATAGATTTATTTTTGTAGTTGACATATTTATTTAATCCCTTTACTGATGAGTTACCTTTTACTCATCTGTGTATCTTTCGTATGAGTCTGTTGTTTCCTCTTGCGTTCTCAGAACATGTATACAGTAATGTTGCTTATAGGCAATACACTTACTGGATACGTATGAAGCTGGGACGACAAATCCCAATAGCCATTCCATCTTGTCTGGTTTTAAAAATTAGAGAGAGCTTCCCAAGTAAAAGTGGAAACTGAAAGGGCTTTGAATATGTTCATTAACAGCTTGGCAGTCTTGCTAGATAATATTAACATCATATTTGGTTGACAGTTGTTCTACTCTTTGAAATGTTTCTAAACTTTGTATTTTCTTCAATTACTACAGAGTGGTACTTAACCTAGGAGGTGAGAGGGGAGGGGCTCCCACAGTGTAGTTAAGGGGTCACCGTGATTACAATTCATGCTTTGGTACCACTTAGGGTGTTTGAATTAAAAATGACCATTGT
The DNA here is from genome assembly GCA_964017195.1 of Siderastrea radians. NCBI lineage: Eukaryota > Metazoa > Cnidaria > Anthozoa > Scleractinia > Rhizangiidae > Siderastrea > Siderastrea radians. The sequence continues at coordinate 3,169,297 of OZ024894.1, read as the reverse complement.
CAGCGTGTTTTGATACTTTCTAGGGTTTTAAGGTACTATAATGTGAGAAATTCATGCTGGCAGGAACAACTTTTCAAGAGGTATTAGTACTTCTTGGAGTGACAAGGAACATATGCAACACCCACAAAAGAAGTTTTTTTTTGGTTTCAAACAACAATCAACTCCTTCAGTTTTTATGGGTCAACCATTTCCCCCTCCTGAAAGTACTTAGATAGCAGCTGTACGAAGGGTGGACCCCATAATTATATTAAGTGATACACCTGTCATAAACTTGATAGGGGCATGTTGGTCTTGATATGATGTCATTTCTGCCTCCCCTAAAAATCATGAACATGGAACAGCCTGGAACACCTGCTTCCCAGGGGGGTACTCTGGATTTCAAGTGACGGGGATGATCGAATGGGGGCAAAAATCAAAACCCAAAAAAATCCCTAGGGCCTCCAAGAAACCCAAAAAATCCCTAGACCAAAAATTTACCCCCCAAATCCCATGCCGAATTTTCGAGCCTCAAAAATTTCCAGAAAGGATTAACCCACAAGTCACAAGTGAAAGATATCAAGAATTCACTACAACAAAAGGGAATTCCAGTGAGGATAAAGCCGGGTGATAAACACGATGGATGAGAAATCAGTTGAATGAATTGAAGCCTTGTGAAATACACCTGGGACACTTTGCGAACTATTGTATAGCCGGTTTTATGAAACAGATGCAATGTAATGTGACACCATCGTTAAATATAATTAAAACAACCGCAAAACAAGTTTGGTTGTCAGTACTTAATATTCGCAGAACTACGCGGCCAGGATACACAGCCACTACCACAATTTTTCAGATGGTTTTGAATACCCAAAAAATCTCTACTTAAATCAAGCCACCCAAAAAAATACTTGCCAAATTTTCCTACCCAAAAACATCCCGGAATGGAAAATTTCAACCCCCCCCAAAAAAATCCTTCGATTATCCCCTTCACTTGAAATCCGGAGTACCCCCCCCCCCCCCTGGGACCTGCTTGCCAGTGAAAAGCCACAAAACTTAGAAACTAGGCCAGTTTATTAAATCTTGGTTTATGTTGTTGGTTATCTTGAGTGTTGGCTTGTGAGAGGCTTAAGAATTGCCCGCAGCCGCTGTATGAAAGCGATAAAACTGAAATATTTTAGAGCTCGAAATTTACGTTTGTTTATAATTATTGAAGCCTAATTTATGCGCCAAAAACCGGAGGTTATTGTTAATGCTTCGTAACTGCTATGACTTATAATTCTCAAATAAACTAACTGAAAGAGCTAACAACCATCAGAAGATACAAGCTATTCATAGTTATATTGAACAAAATGCAAAATTCTTACCTCTAAATTTCTACGTTGTGCAAATGCTGAACACGCAATTGGAATTCCCGTGTGAAGTTGCTCCGTTCTTGGGCGGACATGGATGGTTTATACCGCTGTAACTTACCGCTCAAAACAACTTCCACAAGCTCGGAAAACCGGCAAAAACACAGCAAACACATAACAGGTAAGGTTCTTCAAACTTTATTTGGATTTTTAGGTATTTTCCATGGAAAACCGCCGATTATTTTCGATGGAATCGCTTTGGTTACCTGTGGTGTAAACTGGTCTGCACAGACACGTGAATCAGTGTTTTGTGGGTTGAAACGATCTTCCTTTCATTCTTTGAACCATTATTCAGGCAGTTCTGGATCTTCTGGAAACTTAAAATTACTTACTTTACTCTCATAGCAGCACAAAACACCATGATTTTCCGCTCAAGTCCTCGCACTTTGAATCCCCGCAATTTTCCAGCTCGCCAACAGTGACGTCACTAGTGTTATTTCCGACAATTTACCGACAACTTTCCCGACCACTCTACGATTATGAAGGCCAAAAAGTAGCACTTTTCACGTGCCATTATCTCTGCGATCCTAAGTCCAATTGACTTGAAACTTCAGAATATGTTTATTTGATACCAGATCAACACATAACAAGTAAATTGGATTGAAAGAAAAAATGTCAAAATTTTGGTTTATTTGACCTTTAAGAAACATAAAATCGTTTCCACACGTAAATTTAACCGTTCGATAAACAGTACAATACATTCACTTACCGGCAAAAGTTCTTTGTAAAACATCCTTTTCTTTACAAGGCCTCTTCTTACGAACAGTGCCTATCTTCCGAGCTTTATTGCAGCAGTGGTCACCGTTTCACGAGTCAAAACAAAGTCCGTGGAGCTGTTTGTTTACCTTTACTCGGACGCCATTTTGTTTTTCATGTGATCTATTTGTCGCAAGGTCATGGAAGGTCACAGCCAGGGCGGGAAAAGGTTGGGCGATGAAACGAGCAGTCCGCTCTTCAAGCGATGTGTGATGCGGAGAAGGACTGGCACGAGCGCTCTTTCCGCGCTCCCGGTGCGTTTGGTGGCCGGCAAAATTTACCTTTCAACAAACCGGAAATCTCATTTTCTTTCTTTATTTTTAAGCCAGCGGTGCACTATAATTAAAACGTTTTTTCACAGTCCTGACTCACAGCTTACAATGCTTATGTCTGCGTGGACATTAGTCAATCTTTTTCACAGTAAGTTCCCGAAAAATGCGCTCAATTTGAGAGTGTCGAATGCTTGCTCTTGCCAAAAAACATGACATGGTTGTCTTTCCTCGTCTCTTTTAAAAAAGCTCCAAATTACTCCACCCTAAATCTTACATATATTAAAGGCCGATAAATTTTACATGACATAATAAAAAATTAGCTGGAGATATTTGGAGATAGTGGCGTTTTGCAACTTTAAACTTTGCCTCCTTGTAACGCGCCATGGCGATGATTCGTCGCAACGCCGCCAACTGTATGTAAACAAATTAAAAGTGAAATTAAATTTGCAGATTTCTCGTCCCTTTATCTCACAAAAACAAAGCAAAGAAAACCGTCTAAACTGAGGAGCAATTCTATTTGTAGTGCCTGAAGAAACAGACAAGCATAAGAGAGGTTTAATTAACTATGGACGTGTCCTGATTAACCCTGTACGAGCTGCACGAGTTATAAATACGCGTCATGCCACGCGTCATCCAAACGCCATTTTCGATCTTTTTACTTTGCTCTGCTCGTTTTTAGACAGTTTTTTAGCGTTGATTAATGCAGAAAAGACAAAGAAAAGATAACACAAAGCTAACGTTTTTCGGAAACTATTAATAGATTATTAGGATTTTGAATTTGGATCTTTGAATTTTGAATTTTGGTCTAGCACCCAATTCGATCCCAGTCCACTGCATCATACCTTTTTGCTCGGACACGTTCGTTTCATCGCCCAACCTTTTTCCGCCCTGGTCACAGCCAGCTAGCCAATTGCGTGCGCGGAAAAACAATGGCATTGTTTAAGCCATGGCGCTACCTAGTTCCCAAGCCCCCCAATTTGGATGTCGCAAAAGAGGCCAGAATTCTGTGTACAGAATCAAGGCAATGAATGAATATAAGTCTTTACGGGGAGTCTCAAAAACTTTATTTTTCCATTTTTTCTCCTTAATGTTGGCACATCGTCATAGAAAATCCCAAAGCTCTTTTTTTTTTCAACTAGGAAAATAAGACTACTTTTTTCTTGCTACTTTCACATGCCCACAAGGGTCCCTTTTTTAACCAGTCAGAAGCAAACCTAAATCAGTTGCAAATTTCTGCATGAAGTTGCGCATGACTTTTTCGTTGTGCTGTGAACTTGCTGTGTTTGCGGCTGGATGTGATTACCTTGGTCAGTGAAAAATTGTTCTATAAATGAGAGAAGTAGGATAGATAATAATAATAATAATAACAATAATAATAATAATAATGATAATGATAATTAATGATATTAATTATATATATATTATATTATATATATATTATTATTATTATATGTTATTATTATTATTATTGTTATTATTATTACTGGAAGTACCAGTAGTAGTATGAATACATTTACTTATCGCGAAAACAAAGGAGGGAAGTTGATCTGGAACCCTTGACCCTCCCCAGGACGTTCTTTGCAAAAAATGAACCCCAGATATTTCAGATAATTTAACAAATATGTGGAAATTTCCAGTGAGATAGCTTTAAAGATCACAAACGGATACGACGCTAAGATTTCAAAAATAAAAGACGGCTCTCTTTGACTTATCTGATCCCTAAAGGTTAAATTTCCCCTGCGGGTTTTCACCAAGACTTAATCCTTTACTGTTTAGTGATCAAAACAAAGAAAAGGAGTACATTTTTGGCAATTTTTAGAATGTTCTAATTACGTTTAGGCAAGGAAGAGGATTTCCTCATCACACATTCAGCAAACAAAATTTTTCGATTCGCTTTCTACCGTTTGTGCCATACCAGGGAATCTATCTAGCAAATCTAAAATTAGTTACTGGCAAGAGGTATTAAGAAACTAAATAATATGTGCTCAAGTATTTTTAATCCAACAATTCAGAAACATTATCCGTGAACTCTGCAAATGTTTGCTTCTTTTATTCTGCCAATCCTGGATAAGAAGTATTTATGTCCATGGATCGCATCCAGCAGGCAGAAGGGTATTTTCTGCTATGACTATGACGGTCGAAATATAAAATACAGAAACTGACCGCTATATAATTATTATACACAATTTACATCTTCAATTCAGCTTCCTTTTATTAAATGGGATCGGTTGCAGATAAAATCCGCGAAATTATAATCTGGTTATACATGTGATTGTACATGTGATCGGTTCGAGATGCCATTTAATAGACGACGAGTTTGCTAGGGATCACTGATTATAATCTGATTATAATTTAATCATCGCTTAACCGCGTTGGACTTATTCGAACAAAGGGCCTAGAGGATGACCAAATAAGGAGCAGAAAGGGTCTCTTGATCTCGAGGAAACCTTCAACAAGTACATTATTTTTCCAAACAAGTAGCATGCCTCGTTGTTTTGTCATTATGTGGCTAATGTGAGATGAAAGTACCTTAAAGTTTCGTTGATTTCTTTTCATTGCTTTACCTAGGCCTTACAGTTGACTTCAGTCTTTTAAGTTTGGACTCGCAACTAATATTTTGGAATATGATAGACTGCCATAGTCTCATCTTTTGACCCAGCCTTTTGGAAATTCAGTCGGTGACTGTAGATTTTTGCAGGATTCAGGTGACAAAATGGGCAAAACGATTCGCATTTCTTTTGAAAATATCTGTTCGCTTCAAGCGGTGATCAAAATAAACAAGCGGGGTTGCCGTTATGGGGAGTTGTTTGTGACAAGTGGTCACGTGAAGAAGCGCTTTAAAGGGAACCTGATCGATGAACAGGGGAACGTACCGGGGAAAGAACGAGGTCGCCAAGTCTTATGGAAGTGCCGGACAACATTAAATGAGAACAAAACAAGAGTAAACTAAACGCGCCGCTTATGAAGTAAAAAGAAATTTAACAGGCTAGCGAACAATTATTTTCAAACGAGTGTAGCTTGCATAGCAATGAAGACAAAAGGTTATCTGGTAAAGAGCTTATGGTATTAAACGGTTAATCGATTTTCCTTCAGTAACAGCTTAAATTTCTTAGAATTATTGTCAGTTTTCCGAGTATTCTCACTTCTTTCCATCATTCAGTACGTTCAATGATGTAAAAAAATCTGAGAAAACTACGCAAAATACGGCTACTAGTCTTTTTCAAAACAGTAATATATTTTTGCAATCCTTTCTTGCCCTTGGTATAATGGTTGCATAGGGGAGATTTTTATGCTAACGGTCTCTTACAGTTGGTATAACAGCAAAAGATCTAGATTGGACAATAGATTTTTTTTTCTTGCGCTTTAGCTGTTTTTAGTGGTGTAGTGTTTTTCCTGGAGCTCAGATCATAAGGTTTATCATAGATGAAGGTGAACCTCAAGACATTCTTGGTCAAAATCGGGAGATTTATCAGTAGTACTCACTTTTTTCCTCTATATTTCAGCTATAAATAGACACAATCTCTGTTTAAGTTTTAAAGGACATGAACAGAGTTGTTCAAAACCTTTAAAAACAAAAGATTACTCTTCATTGTTCCTTTTTGGTTGTTCCTTTTTCGGTCGAGTCCGGGGACTCAGTTAAGTCAATATTAATTGTAATAGATACAATTTTAAGAACATCGCAACAATTCACTACATAATATATAGATTTAGCCAAACCTAAAAGCAGAGCTCCACATCTCTCTTTCATGCAGTTATTCGCCAAGAGGTGAAAAACAGCAAGGGAAAACATGCAGACCGCTGAGGAAACAGTGAGTTGGCTTATTTTTCTTCAAAGAAAAGACTTCATCACGACTTTAATTTCACCGACAGCTCTTCTTGTAGCATTTTTTCGAAAGCTAGCTTGTTAAGTTCAAGAAGAGTACTTGTAAAACTACAATTGCTCAAACATAAAAGTTGCTTCCGGTAGCGACTCGACAGACTTTTCCATGCAAATGCACATTTCTCACTGATTCCAATGCATCCCTCTGGCTGCTTAGTTCTGTTTACAATGAAACTTTTCTCGAAATCTATTTTGCTAAAATAAACAATATTTTCCCTGAATCAAACCGTTTACTGACAAAAATTACCCAAAAAATGTTTTCGGAAACTTTCAAGCACACGTATAATTATCAAGAGAAAATGGCACAAGTTTTTCAACCGCGAAGTATTATTAAATCGGGCGCTTTCAAGAACACACCCTGAACTAATTTTAGGAAGCTTTTAGAGTCTCATTTTAGACAAAATAGACTTAAACCAAGAAATGCTTTGCTTATAGTTACTTGAATAAAGATTTCGTTTTGATCTGTAACAGGAGCCATAATCGGGGACGGAGACCGTAAGCGCGGGATCCACGCGGCCCCATCGAAAAAGACAAATGTGCTATTTTTAGAAAAAATTGCGCCACCCTCAACGTCATAAACGCGCGTGGCTACACGCAAATTTGCGTTCAACGTGGATATGACCAAGATGGTTATAATTATTTGATATCCAGTATGCCCGAGTACATAATGGTTTTTATTATTAAAAACGCAATCGCTAATTGCTATGAAATCAAGAAAGAGAAAAAAAAGAGAGAAACTCCGAGATAAAAGGGAACAGGAATCGATCGCGATCACATGACTGACCGAAAAAGGCGCCAAAACCTTGCGAAGTGTTGCAGCGTTTCTTTGCGGAGCTGAATGAATCAATGAAACTGCTCCGAAGTGAACGTACAAGCACAAGGTTTGGGAAAAATCTTCCAATTATGGGCTCTGAAATGTGGCACGTGTTTGAGTTTTCCTGAAAATTTTTGAAATCGTCGTTCAAAGCGGATTGAAGCTGTACGATCTCACCGTTATGGCTGCTGGAGTTCAAATGAAAGAGTTTGTAATCGCTCCGTTCGCACAACGCTGACAACGGAGCCATCATGTGTTTGTTTGATCGAACTGAAGGCAGAATTAATAATTAAGCTTGAAAGATAATTTCTATGCAACTCACCGAAACAAGACTACGGAGGTGAGGAACATTAGAATTCACCATCTTACTTTTTAAACGCAAACCACAAAACGGAATTGTTCTCAGTTTAGAGCCCGCGGACGGAATGGTAAAAACAACACTCAAACAAATGTGAAAGCGATTCAACGTATTTTACATGGCATACGACTTATGTCTAAATGTCTGGAGCTGCTCAAGGGAACACAGATAGAGCCACAACGAGTACAGGTAAACCAGTGTCAATTTTGCGTGGTATAGCCAAAAAATGTCGCCTTTTCTGGTACTGAATTTGTCTAATGCTTTTTGTTCAGACTGCTGCATGATTTTTGTACTGACTCGCCATAAAAGGTGTGACAATTTTTATTTAATGCCTCTTTCCTATTTTACTGTGCTTATTTTGTCTTGTGTCGATATTTCCGACTCAAAGCCTTCCGTATAAAACCTACTGTTTGTGAAATTTTAAGAACAAGGGATTGAGTTGACGATGAAAGAAATTGTAAACACAGCGCTAAATGCTTATATTTCTATTTCTACAGTTTCTGTTCGTCCTAAGAAATCAAGCATTTGTGTCTCAGTGACGTTCAGTTGTAATTTCTCCTTAATTTTGCTAAGATACAAAGTGATTTTTCTCGCCGGGTTGCTGGCGGAGAAAAAAATCAAGCTCACTCTGTCGTTGAAACCCTTGTCATGTCCACTGCGCTATGTATCTCTTCTAGGTTCGTAAATTACCCCAGTAAGTCATATTCAGTACTAGGGCACTGCACGAAAAGACGGATTTACCGAGCTTTGCAACTGAAGTAAATATGTAGCAAATTTAGGGCTCTAAATTTGTCACAAATTTGCACAGGCGGCATTGTCGAAGCAAAGACACACACTTGCTCCTGCTGAAATTAGACGCAAATGTAACGTAAACACGAAGTTTGGATCAGATTTGTGTCAGTTTTGCCATCAAGGTAAATTTTCAAATTTCACATTCATTTGCTGTAGTTTTGCTACCCTTAAAAATTAATACTTTTACGGAGTCCGTAAATCTAAGCAAACACGGTGAAAATCAACTTATTTGCATCAAATTACCATCACTTTTACTTGAGTGGCAAATAAACAAATTTGCATTACTTACTCTCACATTTACTATTATAGCAATTGTGCCTATTTGCACCAACTTTACGCCAAGGTCAAATCAGGAAATTTAGGTTTATTTACCCCATATTTACTAAAGGAGCAAACATACTCATCTCCGAACACGCAAACAAGTGGCGTAAATCAAAGTACTGTCACATTTACTTGAGTAGCAAATAAACAAATTTGGATATCTTACCCTTACATTTGCTATCATTATGGCAATTCTGTTTATTTGCACCAACTTTACACCAAGTCAGCAAATTTAGGTTTATTTTCCCCAGAAGCAAATATGGAGCAAATATAGCCATTTCCATTTTCGCCAACCTACTCTTTTTTTTTATGAAACCCGAAGATTTTCAAGTCATATTTCGTGTACTGTTAATCAGCAAATTTGTCCTAAACAATCCTTTTTGACCTCTGTAAGAAAGTGCACAAGTATGTAAATCAGGGCTGAAAACGTACTTAAAATGGCGAATTATTTCCCTCCAAACAAATTGCAAATCTTAGTAGTTTTCGTTCTCACATTGGATAATTCAGTCTTGAACGATGTCAATCAAACGCACTATGGGATTCCAGTGGGATAATGATCACGCGCGCGTCATGTTTTCACGCCACACGCAATTTTCGCGTCCGCTCGCGTGTCCTTTGTGCTAATCAACCCCTAGTGGATTTTGGAGGTGGATTCATTAGAAGAATAAAGAAAAATGTTTTCTATGCCAGACGGACTTCGAATATTACATATCCCAGAAGTGCCCAGACAATGATTCAAGAACTCCACGATGTTTGAATTAGCAAAGATGCGCAACATTTGCTTATCATTTTGTCTCAATCTGGTAATTATGTTGCATATTTCACAACATTTTCCTAAATCGTTTCGTCTCAAAATGCTTATTATGTTCCATATCCCAAAAGTGCTCAGGCATATGGTGATGCTAGGACTCCAAGCTGAGTCAGCCAGAAAGGATATTCAACATATCTAAAATTTTGCCGCTGAACAGGGTAAGGTTTTTGGCCTCTCTGTCCTGTACAGGGTATATAATTTTATGCGAGTTTGTCCCAAACAGGGTATGAACGCGTCCTAAACAAGGTATGGCTGCACGATTGTCACCGCTGTCACTTATACATAGCCAGTCATAGATCGGAAACCTGACGTTTGCCGCCCAGTCTCTAAATTCCTGTAAAATTGTCTCGAACGTGAAGAAAGTGTGTATTTTTTTTCAATTGTTCTAAACAGGGACCTAAAATGGAGGGTGTTGTTCTAAACGGGATTGGTATTTTACGGCTTTTTGTCCTAAACAGGGTCAGGGTATCAGATCTTCAGCGGTACCCCAACACCCAAACATGAGTCAAGTACCAGCCCCGGAAAACATTATTGCTTTGACAAATGAAATCTGTACCTTTCTTTACCGTTTCCATTCTCTTTCAAATGAGCATTTTCTCACTAAAACCATTTTACAGAAGTGCCAGTCATGAAAGATCAGCATTTTTTGTTTGCAATAGGCTTCACTGACTGCCTAAAGATGACTGCATGAACTTGGCTAATGAAATTCCTTTCTTCTGACATGTTGCACTTACAAAAGGTTTTTCTCTAGATTTCAAATGAGATCTTGACTTTGGATATTTCTTCCTGGCTTTAAGCTTTTTCTTTTTCACTTATCTTATTCATTGCTTTCAATTTTGAAAAATATGAAACACAGAACTGTTTGTACTAAAATCTGCCAGTCATGAAAGATCAGTATTTTTTGTTTGCAATAGGCTTCACTGACTGCCTAAAGATGACTGCATCTTTGCAGTAGGTTTCCTAAAAATGACCACATTTTGAAAACCCAACAGTGAATACTACAACAAACAGAAAATGTCACTCATCTTTTGTCACATTCGATTTGTGACTGCGATGCATGAACTTGGCTAATGAAATTCCTTTCTTCTGACATGTTGCACTTACAAAAGGTTTTTCTCTAGATTTCAAATGAGATCTTGACTTTGGATCTTTCTTCCTGGCTTTAAGCTTTTTCTTTTTCACTTATCTTATTCATTGCTTTCAATTTTGAAAAATATGAAACACAGAACTGTTTGTACTAAAATCTGCCAGACATGAAAGATCAGCATTTTTTGTTTGCAATAGGCTTCACTGACTGCCTAAAGATGACTGCATCTTTGCAGTGGGTTTCCTAAAAATGACCACATTTTGAAAACCCAACAGTGAATACTAAAACAAACAGAAAATGTCACTCATCTTTTGTCACATTCGATTTGTGACTGCGATGCATGAACTTGGTTAATGAAATTCCTTTCTTCTGACATGTTGCACTTACATGTAAGAAAGGTTTTTCTCTAGATTTCAAATGAGATCTTGACTTTGGATATTTCTTCCCGGCTTTAAGCTTTTTCTTTTTCACTTAGCTTATTCATTGCTTTCAATTTTGAAAAATATGAAACACAGAAGTGTTTGTACTAAAATCTGCCAGTCATGAAAGATCAGGATTTTTTGTTTGCAATAGGCTTCACTGACTGCCTAAAGATGACTGCATCTTTGCAGTGCGTTTCCTAAAAATGACCACATTTTGAAAACCCAACAGTGAATACTACAACAAACAAAAAATGCCATTCATCTTTTGTCACATTCGATTTGTGACTGCGATGCATGAACTTGGCTAATAAAATTCCTTTGTCATGACATGTAATGCACTTACAAAAGCTTTCTCTCCAGATTTCAAATGAGATCTTGACTTAAGATCTTTCTTCCTGGCTTTAAGCTTTTTTTTCACTTATCTTATTCATTGCTTTCAATTTTGAAAAATATGAAACACAGAGTTGTTTGTACTAAAATCTGCCAGTCATGAAAGATTAGCATTTTTTGTTTGCAATAGGCTTCACTGACTGCCTAAAGATGACTGCATCTTTGCAGTGGGTTTCCTAAAAATGACCACATTTTGAAAACCCAACAGTGAATACTACAACAAACAGAAAATGCCATTCATCTTTTGTCACATTCGATTTGTGACTGCGAAGCATGAACTTGGCTAATGAAATTCCTTTTTTCTGACATGTTGCACTTAAGAAAGGTTTTTCTCTAGATTTCAAATGAGATCTTGACTTTGGATCTTTCTTCCTGGCTTTAAGCTTTTTGTTTTTCACTTATCTTGTTCATTGCTTTTAACTTTGAAAAGTATGAAACACAGAGCTGTTTGTACTAAAATCTGCCAGACATGAAAGATCAGCATTTTTTGTTTCCAATAGGCTTCACTGACTGCTTAAAAATGACTGCATCTTTGCAGTGGGTTTCCTAAAAATGACCACATTTTGAAAACCCAACAGTGGATAATACAACAAACAGAAAATGCCATTCATCTTTTGTCACATTCGATTTGTGACTGCGATGCATGAACTTGGCTAATGAAATTCCTTTCTTCTGACATGTTGCACTTACAAAAGGTTTTTCTCTAGATTACAAATGAGATCTTGACTTTGGATATTTCTTCCTGGCTTTAAGCTTTTTCTTTTTCACTTATCTTATTCATTGTTTTCAATTTTGAAAAATATGAAACACAGAACTGTTTGTACTAAAATCTGCCAGTCATGAAAGATCAGGATTTTTTGTTTGCAATAGGCTTCACTGACTGCCTAAAGATGACTGCATCTTTGCAGTGCGTTTCCTAAAAATGACCACATTTTGAAAACCCAACAGTGAATACTACAACAAACAGAAAATGTCACTCATCTTTTGTCACATTCGATTTGTGGCTGCGATGAATGAACATGGCTAATGAAATTCCTTTCTTCTGACATGTTGCACTTACAAAAGGTTTTTCTCTAGATTTCAAATGAGATCTTGACTTTGGATCTTTCTTCCTGGCTTTAAGCTTTTTCTTTTTCACTTATCTTATTCATTGTTTTCAATTTTGAAAAATATGAAACACAGAACTGTTTGTACTAAAATCTGCCAGTCATGAAAGATCAGCATTTTTTGTTTGCAATAGGCTTCACTGACTGCCTAAAGATGACTGCATCTTTGCAGTGGGTTTCCTAAAAATGACCACATTTTGAAATCCAACGTGAATACTAAAACAAACAGAAAATGTCACTCATCTTTTGTCACATTCGATTTGTGACTGTGATGCATGAACTTGGCTAATGAAATTCCTCTCTTCTGACATGTTGCACTTACATGTAAGAAAGGTTTTTCTCTAGATTTCAAATGAGATCTTGACTTTGGATATTTCTTCCTGGCTTTAAGCTTTTTCTTTTTCACTTACATGTATCTTATTCATTGCTTTCAATTTTGAAAAATATGAAACACAGAACTGTTTGTACTAAAATTTGCCAGTCATGAAAGATCAGGATTTTTTGTTTGCAATAGGCTTCACTGACTGCCTAAAGATGACTGCATCTTTGCAGTGCGTTTCCTAAAAATGACCACATTTTGAAAACCCAACAGTGAATACTACAACAAACAAAAAATGCCATTCATCTTTTGTCACATTCGATTTGTGACTGCGATGCATGAACTTGGCTAATAAAATTCCTTTGTCATGACATGTAATGCACTTACAAAAAGTTTCTCTCTAGATTTCAAATGAGATCTTGACTTAAGATCTTTCTTCCTGGCTTTAAGCTTTTTTTTCACTTATCTTATTCATTGCTTTCAAGTTTGAAAAGTATGAACACAGAGTTGTTTGTACTAAAATCTGCCAGTCATGAAAGATTAGCATTTTTTGTTTGCAATAGGCTTCACTGACTGCCTAAAGATGACTGCATCTTTGCAGTGGGTTTCCTAAAAATGACCACATTTTGAAAACCCAACAGGGAATACTACAACAAACAGAAAATGCCATTCATCTTTTGTCACATTCGATTTGTGACTGCGATGCATGAACTTGGCTAATGAAATTCCTTTCTTCTGACATGTTGCACTTAAAACAGGTTTTTCTCTAGATTTCAAATGAGATCTTGACTTTGGATCTTTCTTCCTGGCTTTAAGCTTTTTGTTTTTCACTTATCTTGTTCATTGCCTTTAACTTTGAAAAGTATGAAACACAGAGCTGTTTGTACTAAAATCTGCCAGACATGAACGATCAGCATTTTTTGTTTGCAGTAGGCTTCACTGACTGCCTAAAGATGACTGCTATGCAATAGGCAGTGTTGGTCTTGTCTCAAAGCGAAAAAAAAATTGTTCATATGTCCATTTTTTTCTTTTCTCTTTGTTTATAGAAATTATTAGTCTTGTTACTGAATGTATTTTTTAGCAGCTTTCAAACCAAACATATTTTGGCTTCCATCCAAACATTAAAACTTGCCAAAAAAATTTACATACACACCATGGCATTAACATAAAGAGGCATTCAGTGTTAAATAATTGGCTTTAAAGTCATTTAACACACCAGGAATGGTGGGTGCACCAACCCACCAGTTTTGAGCCTTTTTATTTACCAACCGGAGATTTTACGAGTTAGCTCAGATCAGGTGCTACATTATAGAACAATAATCATTTTCAAATGAAGCAGGTGTCATACAACCTAAACAAAACAATTACTCTGGTCAATCATAAGACACAGGCAATCAAATGAGCCAATGAGAGCTAGTAGCAAATACAAGTGACCAGTGCCAAGCATAGGAAAAATGAGTGTGTGTGTTCAACGATTGGTTGTCGTTGCAGTATATGTCCCTAAGTCTACATGTACTTAGGCCCCGTTTACATGAGTTATTTCATCCCGGGATGAGTTTCATCCCGGGACGACTTTCGTCGCAAACCCATTTTTGCTCCAAATCATGTAAATACTCACAGGTAAATGACCAGACAACGGGATGAAAGTCACCCCGGGATGAGATGAAAATCATCCCAGGATGAGTTAACTCATGTAAACGGGGCCTTAGCCAGCTGACAGTAGGCTATCAAACTGTTTGAAGACAGTATCTTAATACTTGTAAAGGGTTTCCAACCATAGCCTTCTCAAGTTTTCATGGCAAGGTCATTATCATAAATTGCTGTCATTGTTATTGTTGTTTTTGTTTGTTTTTTTCTTTGCTTGAACTTTTTAATATTCCTATGTTCCTTTTGCCAGTCCGAGACCTCGTTATACAGGCTGTATGCATCCTTAATTCTACTCGCCATGGTGGTAGACTAACATTCATGTATTGCTTCAAGAAATTATCCTAGTACAAAGATTTTCTTACCAGAGCTTTCTTTTTCTCAGTCAGGGCCGGGTCACTATCATTAGATTATTTGTTTGTTTGTTTTCTTTTGCTTTTTACCAACTGCTCTAAATCATGAGTTATCAACATTTATTTCTTGTATCAACAGCAAATGCAAACTGGCAAAAGATGTGTCATCTTGGCAGTCCTGCTCATAAAAATTGTGTCACCTTAAGAGCAGGAATGGTTGCCAGTGCCACAAGGAAACACATATTCTTCAATCAAGTTTCAATACTGGCATATTGTTTCTCAAACATTACTGCTGTGAGAGCTGAGAAGACTCATTACAAAGAGAGACTGGCCTGTATCAGTTAAGTTATGGACTGGCAAAATGAACATAGAAATAAAACTTCTCAAACTCATTCATAATTCATTAAGAGAAAACAAAGGAAATCACAACTGTGACAGTGGTTTGGATACCGGATCTTAATTAGCATAAGATTTTGTGAACGTTTGCTTTGAATTTCTCCAAGAATTATGAATGGTTTGAGAAGCCATATCAAAAACGCGAAAGAGTGTTTCATCAGGTATCCAAACACCTCGAAGTCGGTCAAAAAAATCTCGGCTGCGCCTCGTTTTTTTCAACTCACTTCTTGGTGTCTGGATATCCTGATGAAACACTCTTTCTCGTGTTTGATATATTACTTCAAATATCTTTCCAAATCACACCTAATGAGTGACAAAAAAAACTGTCATCTCAGTGGACAGTCCTTCTAACAAAGGAAGTGCCTCCATCGTCTCACTTGTAATAGAGCAAAAAAGCAAAGCCGAAAACATCGATTTCTTCTTATTGTTTTCTTAGCATCCTCGTTCAATCAGACCTCATAAACAAATTGATGTGGATTAGCTCAGATTTTCTAAATAAATTTTGTATCTAACTTGCCATGCAATGCTGTTTTTCTTACCAAAATTTTGCTTTCATGAAATACTGATCGAAGCCGATCCAAAATAGTGAGAAATGTGCTGTCCCTGTAAGAAAATGTCCAGTTCTTTAAAATATTTACCAGTGCCCCATGAGTGGTAGTTGACAAAGGCAAGAAATCTGAAAAAGACAAGGTTGAGAAGGTCATTTGTGACACTTGTACACTGTAAATCAAATTCACTTTATGAGAATATTAATATTAACATGGATATGAGCAATGCTTACATATCCTTTTGTATCCCATTGATAGTAGCCATAATAATGAGGTAGCTGCATCTTGATAAAGTGGTTGAGATCCTTAAGTGGGGTTCAACTGTATACTTAGATACATGTAGTTTGAATTTACAACAAGAGTAATCTTTAATTGAGGCAGTCAATAAGGTGGTAAAAATTAATGTTGACTAATTACATTGACTGTAACAATGAATATCTGCTTTATCGACACACACTTAATAAGACACTCTGTTATACTCAAATGTTCATTGTTTGGACAATCTTTCAACCTTGGGCATTATCCTCTAATATACCAACTGCTGAAAGGGGTTGATTTGCTAAATAACACTCATGCCAGAAAAAAGTTGCCCTTAAAGTTTTGTTTTCAGCCTTGGGCATTATATGCATGTATCAGCTGTTGAAATGGGTTTATGTACTAAAATAATAATAATAATAATAATAATAATAATAATAAACTGTAATAATAACAGCAACAATAACATTATACCTCAAGTTGCTAGGGAACCAATCAGAATACAGTCGAAGCCCTCCCTGTGACCACTCTCGTAAGTGACCAGCTCAAGTTACAACCAACATTGTGAAACCCCATTTGAACATCACTTAAACTCTGTAATCAAAAGTTCTCCTAAGCAATCGTTCCCGTAAGGAACGGTGTGACCACTTTTGTGAATTATTGCCTGGATTCTAAGTTCTAGTAAGTGACCGCTCAGTCAACACTTTACAGTGCTGCATGTTGTACGGTTGCCACCAGACAACGGTACAAGAGAGAGAGAGAGAGAGAGAGTGTGGAACTTATCAACTCCGCCTCCCACATTTCTTGCATTCTAATTGGCCAGTTGAAACAAAACCATCGGGAAGTTGTCAGAAAGATGTCAAAAAGTTGTCACAAACTAATGAAAAACTTTGTCTGGTGGCAAGGGTACAGCAAGCAGCACTGTAATAAAACTACTCACTTTTTGGGCAAATTCAGAGTAAAACATAGGATAAGCACTAATGGTTCATTGACTTGTACATGCGTGATAATCTTGTATAAAAATTTTTAATATTTTTGCTACAGTACTATTGGTGACCATCAACATATGCCAGGCTTTATGCTAAAAGCTCTCATAAGCGACCATCCTCTTCTGTTGTACCTCGTGGTCCCTTAAATAAGAGCTCCTTCTCATGAGCGGCCAGCTCTAGCTGCGACCACTTTTCGGAATTCCAGAGGTGGTCGCTGATGAGAGCTTTGACTGTACTGAAACCTGTAATATGCACAGTAGAATATACCTATAAAAGGCAGTCACATGACTTCTTGTGCAATTTGATCATGAGATAAGACTGGCAATATTCCTAGAAAAATTTGTAGTGCTCAAATTTGCATTCAAATGTTGCGGCTTCTTACACACTTGGCTGGTATACGCTCCAAATTAGAAGACAAGCCCTGAGACTGTGCATGATGTACAAACTTCACAACGGCTTGGCTGACCTGGGTACTCAACAACTCATGCGTCCACAAAGGAGACCATCAAGACATGTAAACTGCATGGGCTATGAAGTCCCATTTTCTCATACAAATTACCATCAAATGTCGTTCATGCCAAGAACTGTTCGTGATTGGAATAGCCTCCCAGATTCCGTGGTTCTGGCACCTAGCCAGGAAGCCTTTAAGGACCGGCTGTGGTGCCACTTTGGCAATAGCCACTGACCATACCCTAAGTTTTTTTACCCCAAGCACCTGCACTGACAGTCCCGAGAATCTTAGAAACAGAGAATTTTAGAAATAGCACCTGTACTGATGCTCACGAGAATCTTCATTAAGAAGGAGGTGGGTTATCCGAGGAAGAAGAAGAAGATGTAAGCCTAAATGAAGTGGCCGGGTATTCTGAAATTGCTCCCAATAGCGTTGCCTTATATTAGGCCCTTTGGAAAGCCCAAGATGATATCAGTAGGACCAATAGTCAAATACAAAATAAAGTAGTTTGTCAACTTACCAGTTTCAACAGCGATGCATTTCATCATGGACTGATGAATTCCTTGTTTGTTCGGATGAGACGTGGACAGTTTTGCTGATGACCAGGGCTGATGATCCAAGTCGAAACGTGGGCTACCCGTATGTAGCTTCCATTTTGCTAAAACTGCACAGTGGAAAGGCTATTTTCGTGCACTGGGTGAACCTGATACATCCGAAAGTTAGAAACAGCACCGTTTTCATTTTACCAGGAACAAGAAACGTACAAAACTATAAAATATAACATGTAGCCATAGCCCTTTCTTTCACAACATCCGCGCCAAAATTCGTCAAGTCCCGGGCGATATTCGCCCGCGATACTTTTGGACAGTTGCAGTGTCAAAGGAGTGTGAAGTTTCCGGAGTCCCCCTGGGAAGATCGAAGGAATAGGTGGTATGAATTTGTTAGGTTTAACCTTGATTCTCTCTTCTCGAGAAAAGGATGGGTAACTTTGTTCAAATTGCTACTTTTTGATAGGGATGACATTTAAAATTTCTAAGCAAATTGAGTTTGTGCTTATCGTCCCTCCCCTCCCCTCCTCTCTCTTTTCAAGTTAATTTATTCTGTGAAAGCCGTTTTAAAAATTATGCTATGCGCGCGCAGCCCTAGCTGGTAGGCGTTTATTTCAAGCCTGAAACTGAAGGACTTCGTTTCATTTCGTAACAAAATGGTAGAAAATAGCGAGGTTCACGTCGTAAAAGCAGTTCACAGAGGTCAGAATGAAGGACCAGAAGCCGACGGGTCTCTAAGAAACTGTTTCACAATGTTCTGGCGATTCCACGGTTGACAACGATGGAAGCGAACAACCGACCTGGACTTTCAAGGTTAGTGTGAATTGTGTTCAATGATTTCCCCTAACCTCAACCGGTTTCTCTGAAAACCAGAGCAAGTCATGAATACTCAACAAATTGTGCAGCTCCCTATTTACGTTTTAAGTAAGTGTTGTTTTGCTGCAACTACAGGACGTGTGAATGAGCGTATGGCGTACGTGCATGTAATGTTTTTATACAGCATTTGCATGAAACCCCTTCGACTGGCAGGCTAACAGAGATTATTACTTTAAAAGAAAAGTCGCGTTTTAGTGTTGTTAAGCTTTTCATTCAGACTGAATATTACAAAAATAATATTCCTCAGTTGCTGTTGCCAGGCACATGCTCAATATACCAGTAACTATAGTCACTCAATAGAAATTGATATCAGAAATAATAATTATTGATAAATTATCAATTAATTATCATTTTCTAATTGCTAGTAATTGGTTTTGGCAGTCAAACTTATAGAACAATCACTTAAAAAGCCATCTTTAGTGATTTCAGTTGCACAGCTTGCCTTCTTCAAGTGGGGCCAGAGGTCTTGGGACTAATGCACAAGTCATTTGACACCCCCCCCCCCCTCAGGCATGGCCGGGGTAATGAGGTCACTTTCACTTCATATTCACTCCATTTTTGTCCCCCAGTAGACGGGGAACACACAAGAAATCACGGCCTTAGCCTCCCTGGCCGGGGAATAAGCGGGGCAGTTACTCCATGGTCAGCGGTTTTCATTTTCATGCCACATAGTAATTTTGCATACATTATCATCACTCCTTTGATTGAATGATTGAAGCGAATTGTAAAGCGAAGCGATACAAAGCTGCAAATTAAAATGCTCTGTGAAACGTCTTTCTGCCTTTCCAGTTTAAAAAAGGCCCTTGTTGCCGAAGATTTCTTAAGTCTAGTAAGGAAAGGTGGGCATATTTTCAATGATACTGTATAGATATTAAAATATTATGCATTTAAACTCACTGACTTGACCTATCGATGAACAAGTTAAGCTATTATCAATGTTAATATTAATGATTAAGTTACGCGTTGTTTTGTGTTGTTTTGATTAGTGTCTGCTGGTGACCTACTTTCATTTTGACAAGAAATACATTATTTTGTTAAGCTTGAGTTATTCTAACTTCAGAAGACTATTGGTAAAACTTGAGTTGTAATTTGTTGTGATCCTGCATTTTCTGACATCAAGATGTAAAATAGAAAGATTATGTTGAAATAGTTGTCTTTTCTTGTCCATGGAGGGGTTTCAAGTGTTGCCACATAATGTTTTCATTTCACGGCTATCATCATATTTGTCATCCCTTGTTACGAGTTGACATTTAAAAGGGAGTACCCTGTTTGTTGGACATACATGTATGGGGGTGGGGAGTTCACCATTCACTTTTCCCCTGGGGACCGGGGAATTCACTGGCTTTCATTTGCATAAAAAGTGAATGCCCTTGTCATGCCCGAGGGGTGGGGGGGGGGGGGTTCGGGGTTTTTAAATGACAAGTGCATAATAGTCTTTGCCCCAATCTACTGTTTAATTTTGTCTATTGAAATGATTTTGTCTCTATGTTTTGATGTTTATTTTGGAAGGAAGATAGCCCTAAGAAGTGACCTTGTTTTTTATTTGTGTGTTTTTGTTAAAAGTCTGAACTTCTGGGATCTACATGTATGGCAATTAATAACAAGCATTCTTCATTGCTATCAGCAATCTAAATTAATAAAGGTCACAAACCTTTTTCTTCATTGATTCTCACTGATTGCTAAAATCATTTGAAATCATTCATTGATATTGTTTACTCTTTATTGTTGTTTTGTGACTTTCAAAATTGCTCTTTTAAAAATGTGTCTACTTTAGTTTTTCCCACAGTACCGGCCTCCACGGCAGAGCACAGTAAATATTTGTGTGCAACAAAAGGCTAATTTACATGCTGCGACTTGTCAGGCGGATTTGTCGGCCACGACAAATCGGGGAGCAAATCAGCGCCTGTGAATGGCAATCCGATGGGGGCGCGACTCCAATCCGACAAGCCAGCCGATTCAGAAAAATCCGTGACCGCTTCACAGATTTTCACGTGTCGGGCCCGATTTTAAGAATGAAAACGCAACCTACAAAAGAATTGGGGCAAAACAAATTATATCTGCAGTATTTTAGCTAGCACCTACCATTTTGTTTTCCAAAACGTTTTATAAAAAAGCTTTTACTATTAAAAAAAATGCATGTGCAGTGCTTGCACTGTACATAAACCAATTCGCTTCCCGATTTATCGTGGCCGACAAATCGCAGCCTTAAAATACAATAGTATGACATGTATCTTTTAGTTATCATGGTTTAGTTTGACTGTGTTGTGTCTTCACAGAAAAAAAAAGACAACAGCATTGGGAAACAAATTAGTCAAGATGGACAAGAAGAACAAGTGCATGGAAAGCAGGGATTATCTGCTGAACATTAGGTATCAAAGGCAGACACCAATGATGATTTTAAGATCCAAATTGTTATCTTACAAGTGTAAGTACACTAGCACAGCTCAGAATGGGACACATTTGACTACAACTACCAGAATCCTTCAGTTTTTCTTTTCTGATTAAGGGTTACAACACAAACATGTAAGTCCACAATTCTGAAGAAAAAGGCTAAGGGTACAGCTGTAGAAATGGAGTGTTTCTTGCATGCAATGCTGAAGAAAATTGAGAAATTCAATTGAGTCAGCAAGTCCACAGTGGTCAAACACTTTATGGAAGCCTAAGCAAACTGTCATATAACAGTTGCTGAGTTCAGCAGTGTACATGTACATGTAAGAACATTGTATGTCGTGCTCGATTTAGATGTTTTGACTTACATACTCTTACATCTGTTGCACCACTGCAAATCCACCTATTTAGACAGTACAAGTTTGTTGTATGCAACATGCTGACAAAAAGCCTACTGCACTCATTGTTTTATGGGAATCAAAGCTACATTTTTATCATGACTGTTGCCATGACCAAAACAAAACAAAACAATTCCAGGATAAAGACAGATAAATTAAAGAGCAATCGAGAAGAGAAATGACCTTCATAATCAAAGGAAATTGCTGCCTCACTGGTCTGAGTAATCGAAGATAGGGAAAGAAAACTACAGTAGGATTAATATAAATATTATACTGTGCCTTGCATGTGACTATGTGCCTTGCATCTTGCACTCTTGGCTCGCTAACAAACATGCCTCACTGACTCACTCATTGTTCATACACCCAAATTAGGTCCATTGTCATTAAACTTCACTGGGATTACACAATTTTAATAAGAAAGGATAAACTAATTTGATTGTGGTAGTTGTAGTCAATGATGCCATCATGCAAATGCCCTACAATTGTTAATGAAACAGACTATGCCAATCCAAAAAAAGAACGCAATCCTTATGCTTGCACTGTTCCTGGAGACGCTAAACCCTTTACATTTTCAAAGAAAAACTGCTGACAACAAAAATTGGTTCTAAAGTAGTCAATATTTGGTCTTGTTAATGCAATTCCATAGAAAGCAACCTAATAAGCTAGCATGTGTGTAAGCTAGCTAGCTGGATTTGGGCCCACACATTTCTTTTGGTTCATTTAGCATGTGTACATGTGCTGTGCCCAGTTCCCTCTTTGATCACAATTTGAAGGTATCGTGGTTGTTGTATTTAAAGTGGCATGTTTGGTCATTTCCTGTGGTTCTAAGGGTGTGTAGGTTGCAAGACCCAATGATTTGAATGATTTTTAATCATAAAACAAACTACTGGATTTCATTTCATGTACTGAATAACACTTCTGGGTAAGCTCATTTTGGACTTGTTTTGCTGCATACAACTACCATGATGCACCAATGGCATGTTTATAGAGGGAACTGAACATTCAAAAATTATTCATTTTCATTTGAGTATTCACTAAGATGTTTTCATAATTTTTCAATCAAATCAAGCATAAAATTATGGTTACTAATTGACTGAGGTCAGGCTGGATGGGAAAATATACGGCTCTTGATCTTGGTGCACAAACCTTTGCTTCCCAGTTGTCAACCCCAAGGCCTTCCATCAAATGTTTCCCACCCAGCCTTCTCATTCAGTTAACAGGTCATTGGGATCAGTGTTCATATGAAAAACTAACTGCTCAGCTGCCTACTTTACAGTTCTTGTCATAACATCACTCAAGCATGTAAGTGGAATTTAGCACAGAGTGCTTATTGGAGACACTGTTTTTTCACTACATTACTACACTAGCCTGGTAATAAGCTCTTCCACTGAAATTTAATGTCATTATATATACATGTAATGCATCAGTCAGTTCCAGCAGTGCCCATCCCCCCCCCCCCCCACTCGCAGGCATGAGTGGGGCATTTTTCCTATTGTCCCTCACGGGGCCAGGCACTAGTCTACCCCAGGGCATTTGCCATCCCATGATTTTCATGTCACAGTACTGTAACTTCCTTTTAGTGATAACTTCAGTGGGCAAGTTCAATTTAGCTTTGATTACTAGAATGAAGGTAAGCCCAAAAACTAAGAAATTAACATACATTTATTTTTTTTTACCTTAGCTGGGGGCATTTGCCAGGTTGTTCTTTAAAAATCCTAACGCCCAGGGGTTGACCTGGTGAAGGGGGGAATGAGCACTGCTGGAAATGACTGATTCATAATTAATTGCTGCTGGTGCACTTAGTTGTAAGCAGTGAAAAGTGCATTCTGTTGAAGAATCTCTTACCTGTAAGACATTCAGAAAATAGATCAGAGCACAGTTGCTTAAAACAGGATTAAGCTAACCCAGGGTTAGTATCAGTTTTGAATTCAAGTTTGTAGCTTATGACGTGGATACCTGTTAATTCTTTTTGTTCAAACTACAACTAAAAATAAGCAGTGGAAATGGTTTCAAAAAAAGAGATAAAGAATCATTTGTAAAACCTTTTACTCCTGTGTTAGCTTTAACCAGCTTTCAAACAACTATGCAGTTTAGCTCTTGCAAAGCTTTCCAGTGAAACATGTGACTCTGCTTTTCCCATCCTTACTTTGTTGACGAAAGTGTCATTAGTTGTGCAATTTCAGTATTCTTACACTTAAGGTGGCAGTTTTTGCAAAAGAGAAATTGATTAGTTAGGGAAGGTACGTTTTTTCTTGGGGGGGGGGGAGGGCTGGGGCCTCAGAGGGGAGGGTCATCAGTGAAAGTGAGCACCAAAAGGGGAGGGCCATACCTCATGTGAGCTATTCAAGGGAGGGTCACACATCTTTTCCAGAATTTTTTAATGAGAATTTTTGTGATGTTGTTTTCCATTTTTCTTACAGATTAAGTTTTTCTTTTCACCTACTTTGATTTAATTTGGTGTTTTATTATAGGTACTAGGTTACATTTTTACATGTATGTTATGCCATGGCACATAGTTTTTCTCGGAGGACTCGTGTCCTTTTCCGTCCGTATCGAGAAGTACTTGACTCAGGTATCGTTTCTTCAGCTTCTTGCTGTTGGCTATCTGCTGCCTGATCTCCTGAGTCGTTTAGTTCTGAAGAGTTACTAGTAGATCCAACAATGCGCTCTACCCTGTCGGAAATGTCGGAAATATTTGTTTTTGAGAGGCATAGTTCGCATACTAAACAACTAAACCTTTCTGTTAAAATAACCAACAGCAATGGCGGCTAGTCGGAGAAAGAAGCGCGTGTATTTTCACTTAGATATTTTATGTTCAAAACTTTTATAACACTCAAATACTTCCATATTCAAACTTCAGCTATAAATCGTAAATATCCCACACTGATTGTTCGCATTTTCCTTGTTTCAGCACGCACACATTCAATATCGAGATATATTCATATTCAAACACTTTGCGTTCACAAGCGAAACCTTCTGAGGTTTCTACAGCATGGAACATACCATGTTGTAGTGAGGGGAGGGTCGCGCTTTTGTCAGTCACCTAAAGGTGGGGGGTCAGGAGTTTTTTTATTAAAACGCAAGGGAGGGCCAACACTTTTTTGGGAAAAAAATACCAAAATTCCCCAGCCCTCCCCCTTCCCCCCAAGAAAAAACGTACCTTCCCTTATGACACTTTGACCTGGTAATGAAAAAATAAGAATTTGTTGGTGACCACTGATTACAATTCAAGAAACTGATCGTTTTGTGTTATAGTGTGCTGTTAGTTTTGTGACCACAAAAATTGATTTGATATTGTACATTTGAATGAATAATTGCAGGTAGAACTGTACTTGAAATAGGGAACTTGGGTGCATTAGTTGATATACAAAAACTTTGGTGATAATACATGTATTTAGCCCTTAAAATTATCTTTACGGTCAGCTAAATTAACTGTTGCTTCTAAAAAGACTAACACTCCCTGGAATAAGAATAAATATTGGCATTTTGCTGAACATGCTTTAGAGTACAGTTGTTGTCGCGGTTATTGTTAAGTTTTGCCTAAAAGAGCAAGCAAATGTGACCAACGGAAAGCAAACCTGGCATTTTTGTCATATTTCCTTTTCAGGTAAAACCATCTTTTCGTGCAGTATATACACTGTATTTGACCGTGCTTCATAATTACTTTTGGGTGAATTTGTCTTAAATGTGTACAAATTTATCACGTTTACTACGGTATGTAAATATGGAGCAAAGACCTGTATTCACCTTCTTTGCTTCACTGGTAAATGTGGCCCAAACACGAGATTTGATTCATGTGCAGATATGACCAAAGAAAAAATTAACATGGCATTTCCTTCATATTTGTTATCCATGTAAACATCGAGTAAAAGCGGTATTTACCATCTTTGCTTTGTTTATAAATGTGGTGCAAACACGTCATTTGATTTATGTGCAGATATGGCCAAAGTAAAGCAAACATGGCATTTGCTTCATATTTGCTATCCATGTAAACATCGAGTAAACGCGGTATTTACCATCTTTGCTTTGTTTGTAAAAGTAGTGCAAACACGTCATTTGATGTACCTGCAGATATGGCCAAAGCAAAGCAAACATGGCATTTGCTTCATATTTGCTATCCATGTAAACATCGAGTAAACGCGGTATTTACCATCTTTGCTTTGTTTGTAAATGTGGTGCAAAGACGTCATTTGATGTACGTGCAGATATGACCAAAGTAAAGCAAACGTGGTATTTGCTTCATATTTGCTGTCCACGTAAACATCGAGTAAACGCGGTATTTACCATCTTTGCTTTGTTTGTAAATGTGGTACAAAGACGTCATTTGATTTACGTGCAGATATGACCAAAGTAAAGCAAACATGGCATTTGCTTCATATTTGCTGTCCAGGTAACTATCGAGTAAACGCGGTATTTACCAACTTTGCTTTGCTTGCAAATGTGCTCCAAACACAAAATTTGACTGATGTGCAAATATTATCAAAGTACAGCAAACATGGTATTTGGTTCATATTTGCCACCCATGCAAATCCATCTTTTGGGGCAGCAAATATTTAACTTCACTTCATAATTACTGTAGGAGTAAATCCGTCTCAAATGTGTACTTCCTGTTCACATTTGCTACGTTGCATAAATATCGAGTAAACGCGGTATTTACCATATTTGCTTTTCATGGAAATGTGCTGCAAACATGACATTTGAATTTGACCAAATATGATCAAATATAATCATTTATGGTATTTACTTCATATTTGCTGCGATTTTGCCTTCCTTGTAAATCCGTTTTTTCGTGCAGTGGGGCAGCATGAAGTTTCACTTCATCTTTCTCCTTCTCATCGACGGAAGTAGTTTTTTCTTGGTGTTTTTCCAGTTCTCTATTTTGTCGACGATTGATAACGCACGGCGAGAGTATTTGATTGAAAACAAAGCACGCTTTTCACTATTCTTTGTCTTCATTATAAACATTTCGGTCATTTCGGTAAAGGCGGGCATTATTTCAGAAAACATACGCTGCGAAATCTCGGCAAACGTTTTCGTTAATGATTCGGTATTTGAATCTATGTTACTATTTTTCTTGCTGGGGAAATAGTGACAACGATTTATCAGTGCGTTACTTTTCTTCACAACGTGCTTGGAAAATCATTTTATAGTCTTTGCGGCTGCCCTTCAATCTCTGTACGTCCTCAGAGGAAAAACATTTTCGAGATGTATTTTCCCTTTTCCTGCCTGATTCGCCTTCAACTGATTTTTTCGTCGTTCGACTCCTGTTTGGCCCGCAAAACGTTTGTTCCGTTTAACGGGGAAATCCTCGTCCGACATGTCCGACGCATCTTCGCTACAGGATTTTTCTAAAATATTCTCACTTCCATCATCGGAATCACTTGTACAATCCTCGTATCCAGAGTCACTATCCAAAAAGTTCTCCTCAAGGGCTTGCCTTAGATTTGGAATTGTCACTGATGACAAAAACTGGATTTCTTCATCCCCAACGAAGGTAATTTCCGACGCCATTTTGTTTGTTTTTTCTTTGCGCGGCATCCTCGCAACATACACGCGCGTTTCAGGCGCGCGATGGCGCAATTTTTTCTAAAAATAGCACATTTTTCTTTTTCGATGGGGCCAGCCCCATCACTGAAAATGGTATTCAGTTACGGTCTCCGTCCCCGATTATGGCTCCTGTCTGTAACGATTCGTTTTGATCTGTCCCTAGTTCTTTGGCCATTAGAGTCTGGAAATGTTCTAAAGGCTGTTCTTCAGTTACACCAGGAAGTGACCGGAGGCATATAGTATCATCTTTGTGGTTTTTTGTATCAAGTTACACAATATGCAAAAGAAAAAAACAACAAAGAGATGAAAAGGGAACGAGAAGCCATAACATGACCGAAAGAAAAGGCGCCAAAACCTTGCTGTGTTGCAGCGTTTCTTTGCAATGCTAAATGAATCAATATATATGATCTGGTTGTACATGTGATCGAGTCGAGATGTTATTGAATAGACGACAAGCTCGCTAGGGATCACTAATTATAATTCAATCATGGCTTAACCGGGTTGAACTTGTTTAAACAATGGGGCCTAGAAGATGACCAAATAAGGAGCAAAAGGGGACTTTGATCTTGAAAAAACCTTTATTTAGCACATTATTTTTTCAAACAAGTGGCATGCCTCGTTGTTTTGCCATTATGTGGCTTATGTGAGAATGCGAGTACCTTAAAGTTTCGTTGATTGCTTTTGATTGCCTTGCCTAGGCCTCACAGTTGACTTCAGTCTTTCAATTTTGAGCTCGCAACTAATATGTTGGAATATGATAGACTGCCATAGTGTCATCTTTTGACCCAGCATTTTAGAAATTCAGTAGGTGACTGTAGAGTTTTGCAAGATTCAGGTGACAAAAGGGGCAAAATGATTCGTATTTCTTTTAAAAATATCTGTTGGCTTGAAGTGAGATGATCAAAATAAACAAGCGGGGTTGCTATTATGGGGAGTTGTTTGTGACAAGTGGTCAAGCGAAGAGGCGCTTTCGAGGGAACCTGATCGATGAACGGAGGAACGTACCAAGGAACGAAGTCTTATTGAAGTGCCGGACAACATTACAACAAAACAAGACTAAACAAAACGCGCCGCTTTTGAAGTAAAACGAATTTTAACAGGCAAGCGAACAATTATTTTCAAACGAGTGTAACTTGCATAGCGATGGAGACAAAAGGTCATCTGGTATTAAACGTTTAATCGATTTTCCTTCAGCAACAGCTTAAATTTCTTAGAATTATGATCAGTTTTCCGAGAATTCTCATTTCTTTCCATTATTCTGTAAGTTCAATGATGTCAAAAATCTGAGAGAAGTACGCGAAACATAGGGCTGCTAGTCTCCTTCATATACATATATATATTTTCCAATCCTTTCTTGTCCTTGGTATAGTGGTTGCATAGGGGCGATTTTTATGCCAGCGGTCTCTTATAGTTGGCATAACAGGAAAAGATCTAGATTGCATAATAGATGATGTTTTCGTGCTCGCTCCTTAGTAGTCTTTGGTGGTTTTAGTGTTTTTCCTGGGGCTCAGATCGTAAGGCTTATCATACATGAAAGTGAACTATGATACAAGGGCAAGAGATTGTCGGTAAATACCGGAAAGTTTACTTGTGGTGCTCACAGTTTCGTATAACTTTCTGCTGGAAGTCGATGAAATCCATGTTTAAGTTTTAAAGGACATAAGCAGAGATCAAAAATAAAACACAAACAGCGGTAATAAACATTATAAATTTACGCATTTTTATATAAACTTGACGTTTCGTATGCTAGTCCAACCTACATTTTCAAAAGTGACCGTTACAATTTTGACAAACCTTTTATACAATAGTGATAAGGGTCTGGAACCAAGACCGTTGTGCTGTGAACTTGCTGTGTTTGTGGCTGGATGTGATTACCTTGGTCAGTGAAAAATTGTTCTATAAATGAGAGAAGTAGGGTAGATAATAATAATTATAATAATAATAATAATAATAATAATAATAATTAATAATATTAATTATATATATTATATATATTATTATTATTATTTTTATTGTTATTGTTATTATTATTACTGCAAGTACCAGTAGTAGTATGAATACATTTACTTATCGCAAAAACAAAGGAGGGAAGTTGATCTGGAACCCTTGACCCTCCCCAGGACGTTCTTTAAAAAAAATGAACCCCAGATATTTCAGATAATTTAACAAATATGTGGAAATTTCCAGTGAGATAGCTTTAAAGATCACAAACGGATACGACGCTAAGATTTCAAAAACAAAAGACGGCTCTCTTTGACTTATCTGATCCATGAAGGTTAAATTTCCCCTGCGGGTTTTCACCAAGACTTAATCTTTTACTGTTTAGTGATCAAAACATAGAACAGGAGTACATTTTTAGCAATTTTTAGAATGTTCTAATTACGTTTAGGCAAGGAAGATGATTTCCTCATCACACGTTCAGCAAACAAAATTTTTTCGATTCGCTTTCTACCGTTTGTGCCATACCAGGGAATCTATCTAGCAAATCTAAAATTAGTTACTGGCAAGAGGTATTAAGAAACTAAATAATATGTGCTCAAGTATTTTTAATCCAACAATTCAGAAACATTATCCGTGAACTCTGCAAATGTTTGCTTCTTTTATTCTGCAAATCCTGGATAGGAAGTATTTAAGTCCATGGATCGGATCCAGCAGGCAGAAGGGTATTTTCTGCTATGACTATGACGGTCGAAATGTAAAATACAGAAACTGACCGCTATATAATTACTATACACCATTTACATCTTCAATTCATCTTCTTTTATTAAATGGGATCGGTTGCAGATAAAATCCGCGAAATTATAATCTGGTTATACATGTGATTGTACATGTGATCGGATCGAGATGGCATTTAATAGACGACGAGTTCACTAGGGATCACTGGTTATAATCTGATTATAGTTTAATCATGGCTTAACCGCGTTAGACTTGTTTGAACAAGGGGCCTAGAGGATGACCAAATAAGGAGCAGAAAGGGTCTCTTGATCTCGAGGAAACCTTCAACAAGCACATTATTTTCCAAACAAGTAGCATGCCTCGTTGTTTTGTCATTATGTGGCTAATGTGAGATGAAAGTACCTTAAAGTTTCGTTGATTTCTTTTCATTGCTTTACCTAGGCCTTACAGTTGACTTCAGTCTTTTAAGTTTGGACTCGCAACTAATCTTTTGGAATATGATAGACTGCCATAGTCTCATCTTTTGACCCAGCCTTTTGGAAATTCAGTCGGTGACTGTAGATTTTTGCAGGATTCAGGTGACAAAATGGGCAAAACGATTCGCATTTCTTTTGAAAATATCTGTTCCCTTCAAGTGGTGATCAACTGGAAAATAAACAAGCGGGGTTGCCGTTATGGGGAGTTGTTTGTGACAAGTGGTCACGTGAAGAAGCGCTTTAAAGGGAACCTGATCGATGAACAGAGGAACGTACCAGGGAACGAACGAGGTCGCCAAGTCTTATGGAAGTGCCGGACAACATTACATGAGAACAAAACAAGAGTAAACTAAACGCGCCGCTTATGAAGTAAAAAGAAATTTAACAGGCTAGCGAACAATTATTTTCAAACGAGTGTAGCTTGCATAGCAATGAAGACAAAAGGTTATCCGGTAAAGAGCTTATGGTATTAAACGGTTAATCGATTTTCCTTCAGTAACAGCTTAAATTTCTTAGAATTATTGTCACTTTTCCGAGTATTCTCACTTCTTTCCATCATTCAGTATGTTCAATGATGTAAAAAAATCTGAGAAAACTACGCAAAATACGGCTACTAGTCTTTTTCAGAACAGTAATATATTTTTGCAATCCTTTCTTGCCCTTTGGTATAATGGTTGCATAGGGGAGATTTTTATGCTAACGGTCTCTTATAGTTGGTATAACAGCAAAAGATCTAGATTGGACAATAGATTTTTTTTTCGTGCGCTTTAGCTGTTTTTAGTGGTGTAATGTTTTCCTGGAGCTCTGGCCCCAGTTGTTCAAAAGGTGAATAGTGAATATCCACTGGATAAATCGCTACCCAGTGGATAGGTATTAGGGAAACCAATTGGGTTATCCACTGGATAGAGATTTATCCGGTGGATAGCGCTATCCACCTTTTGAACAACTGGGGCCAGATCTATAAGGTTTATCATAGATGAAGGTGAACCTCAAGACATTCTTGGTCAAAATCGGGAGATTTATCAGTAGTACTCACTTTTTTCCTCTAAATTTCAGCTATAAATAGACACCATCTCTGTTAAAGTTTTAAAGGACATGAACAGAGTTGTTCAAAACCTTTAAAAACAAAAGATTACTCTTCATTGGTCCTTTTTGGTTGTTCCTTAATCGGTCGAGTCCCGGGACTCAGTTAAAGTCAATATTAATTGTAATAGATAAAATTTTAAGAACATCACAACAATTCACTACATAATATATAGATTTAGCCAAACCTAAAAGCAGAGCTCCACATCTCTCTTTCATGCAGTTATTCGCCAAGAGGTGAAAAACAGCAAGGGAAAACATGCAGACCGCTGAGGAAACAGTGAGTTGGCTTATTTTTCTTCGAAGAAAAGACTTCATCACGACTTTAATTTCACCGACAGCTCTTCTTGTAGCATTTTTTCGAAAGCTAGCTTGTTAAGTTCAAGAAGAGTACTTGTAAAACTACAATTGCTCAAACATAAAAGTTGCTCCCGGTAGCGACTCGACAGACTTTTCCATGCAAATGCACATTTCTCACTGATTCCAATGCATCCCTCTGGCTGCTTAGTTCTGTTTACAATGAAACTTTTCTCGAAATCTATTTTGCTAAAATAAACAATATTTTCCCTGAATCAAACCGTTTACTGACAAAAATTACCCAAAAAATGTTTTCGGAAACTTTCAAGCACACGTATAATTATCAAGAGAAAATGGCACAAGTTTTTCAACCGCGAAGTATTATTAAATCGGGCGCTTTCAAGAACACACCCTGAACTAATTTTAGGAAGCTTTTAGAGTCTCATTTTAGACAAAATAGACTTAAACCAAGAAATGCTTTGCTTATAGTTACTTGAATAAAGATTTCGTTTTGATCTGTAACTAAAGACACACTGAAATGGCTTTAATAGCGGTTAAAAACAAAACGAACACGAAAACATGCCACACTGAACTCACTCACTGAAACGGCGATTCTAAGTTTAGTCGCTAAATTGGGACAGAAATGCCATTCACTACAAATGAAGAAACCAAAAAATATAGGGAAGATGGAATATTCCACAACTGAACAAAAAAATAAAGAGCTTTACACTAAGACTATAAACTTAATAAAAAAATTGACCGGACAGAGCGACTCTTCAGGTGTTGAATACTAAATTACGAATTAATCAAAACAACCCAATATGCGGTGCCGAAGAAAAACAACCTAGATTGCAAAAACAACACAGACTCAGTCTAGAATAGTCACAATTTCTACTTTTCGAATAAAATACGCTAGAATTGCTGTAAGAAAAATATTGAAAATTACTCACTGAAGTTCAAAAGAAAATTGAGCTTAAGCGTAAATATTTAGATTGCTCACTAGTGAAAATCCCTTTAATGAATAAACACAGAAAAAGGGACAAGAAACTTTCAAAAACATGAAATGTCATTCACATAAGAAGCACTTGTTTGCCTAGGAAAGCAAAATGCATTAAACTTCCCCCTTGAGTGAAGTTACTCGCAAGCCCGCAAACGGGAACTGCAACTGCATGAGGTAATTCACAGCTAATTCAAGAGAATTACTGTTATTTACTAAACACATTAAGTCGCTCAATTAAACAATTTTTACAATGTATATCCACAATCAAATCTGTAGTTTCCTTTACCACTGAACTGAAAGAAGGGCTTGAAAATCTAAACGAAAGTCGACGGGTTCTTTCCAGATCTCCTTAGCTTTGAAAAAAAAAAACAAGTTTGTCCTCGAACAAGGATTTCTTGCCTTCAAGCTTTCCAATATCTTTTATATGGGCATTGGAGATTGAAGCAATCCTTTTCTTTTTCATGGTGAACTGTTACAAGTCTTCATTCCAAGAATCTATTACAATTATCGTATTGATAATCGAGTGTATGAGTAACCAGCCTTCATATTGTTTACTTGTACAAGAAAAGTTGGCATTCCGCCTCCACCATTCGGGTTGTCTTGGGACTCCCCTCACCCTCCCCCAGATCCTGTACTGGCGTACACTGACGTCAGAACCAAAATTTTTCGGATCAACAGGTTACGAAATTTGCTTACCCATGGTGCTCCGCGAGCTCCGCTAATAAAATTTATTTTTGCCGTTTGTTTAAATTCAAGGTAGGAACAAAAATGGCGCCCCGAATAAAGTTGATCTTAGCTTGATTTGACTCGCTGAAATCAAGTTAGGTTTGGAGTAATCCCGCGTTTTAGTCGCGTCAGACTATTTTTTCACACAAACATGTGATATGCCAACAGCCTCAACTTTCCATGAAAATGGATCTTAAGGTCAATTATCTGAACAAAAAATGGCAAATAAAGCTACTGTCTTCAGTGTTACTATGACGGAATGTAAAGCAAATGACAAAGGCGATGGAAATTGATATCCAAAAGTTGGAACAAAATCCGTTTATCTCGACTCCTTAATTAGTGGTGTGGGGGAGGAGACAAGACAGGCGAAACTTTACCCCACACTGTACTCCTCAACAAGTTGCTTCTCGACGTGAGCAACGGCCGGTGATAACATAGTTGGTCGCAAAGCATTATGGGCGGATCTTTTTTTCACCTTGGATGAAACAGTTGCAAAACAAAAGCTTGTTGTGACCTCGCCTGGACACTTGTAATGAGATAGCATAGAACGATCAATTTCTTTCGGGAATAAAGTCCGTGTCACTGACACTGCGAGTGGAAAGTGTTTTGCTTAAAATGGCCGATAAAGGCTACTGGAAAGCCTTACTGTATACTCAGTTCGTCTTACTATTTCTCTTCGGCGACTTTGTAGTGGATACAACTGCAAGACTCCACGAAAACGGCCTCAGTGAAGAAGGGTAAGTGAAGAACATGAGTGAGAGTTGTGAAGTGCGATATGATATTTTAGGTTTCAGGTGATACACAACGTGAGTGTTTTGTAATTGTCGCATTGTTCTTGATGCGTTTAATTCCAGTTAAAGGACGTTTTGAAGACTAATTTAATCGAACCTTTAAGGAAAATCGAAAAAGGTTCGAGTTATGGGGAAATGACATCAAAGGACAAGAACTGCAGAAATTGGAGAAAGTAGCTAGTCACCCAGTGTAATAAGCTAGAAGGCAAAAATCTATCGAATCAATTTGATAAAACCTTCAGTTGTTCTATTTCCCTTACTCGCGAATGCAAAACAGTAGTTTTTTCTCATATCTTGCTTCCAAGACTGCTAGTTGTTGTCAATTGTAATACACTCAGTTTTTTTCATAAGAACGTGGAACATTGGAGTTTAAGGCGCTTCTGAGACGGATCTCACTGTCCCTAGTTCTTTGGCCATTAGAGTCTGGAAATGTTCTAAAGGCTGTTCTTCAGTTGCACCAGGAAGTGACCGGAGGCATATAGTATCATCTTTGTGGGTTTTTTTTATCAAGTTACACAATATGCAAAAAAAACGAAAGAGATGAAAAGGGAACGAGAAGACATAACATGACCGAAAGAAAAGGCGCCAAAACCTTGCTGTGTTGCAGCGTTTCTTTGCAAAGCTAAATAAATCAATATATATGATCTGGTTATGCATGTGATCGAGTCGAGATGTTATTGAATAGACGACAAGTTCGCTAGGGATCACTAATTATAATTCAATCATGGCTTAACCTGGTTGAACTTGTTTGAACAATGGGGCCTAGAAGATGACCAAATAAGGAGCAAAAGGGGACTTTGATCTTGAGCAAACTTTCATTTAGCACATTATTTTTCCAGACAAGTGGCATGCCTCGTTGTTTTGTCATTATGTGGCTTATGTGAGATGCGAGTACTTTAAAGTTTCGTTGATTGCTTTTTATTGCTTTGCCTAGGCCTCACAGTTGACTTCAGTCTTTTAATTTTGAGCTCGCAACTAATATTTTGGAATATGATAGACTGCCATAGTCTCATCTTTTGACCCAGATTTTAGAAATTCAGTAGGTGACTGTAGAGTTTTGCAGGATTTAGGTGACGAAAGGGGCAAAATGATTCGTATTTCTTTTAAAAATATCTGTTGGCTTCAAGTGAGATGATCAAAATAAACAAGCGGGGTTGCTATTATGGGGAGTTGTTTGTGACAAGTGGTCAAGCGAAGAAGCGCTTTCGAGGGAACCTGATCGATGAACGGAGGAACGTACCAAGGAACGAAGTCTTATTGAAGTGCCGGACAACATTAAAACAAAACAAGACCAAACAAAACGCGCCGCTTTTGAAGTAAAACGAATTTTAACAGGCTAGCGAACAATTATTTTCGAACGAGTGTAACTTGCATAGCGATGGAGACAAAAGGTGATCTGGTATTAAACGCTTAATCGATTTTCCTTCAGTAACAGCTTAAATTTCTTAGAATTATGATCAGTTTTCCGAGAATTCTCATTTCTTTCCATCATTCTGTAAGTTCAATGATGTCAAAAATCTGAGAGAACTACGCATATATATATATATATATATATATATATATATATATATATATATATATATATACTCGTTGAAGGAAAGCGAGGACGGACAACTTCTGACGATTAAAAAGTTAAAAAATTTAATAAAAAATAAAAACGTTTCGGTCTTAGACCTTCATCAGTTACATATATATATATATATATATATATATATATATATATATATATATATATATATATATATATATTTCCAACCCTTTCTTGTCCTTGGTATAGTGGTTACATAGGGGCGATTTTTATGCCAGCGGTATCTTATAGTTGGCATAACAGGAAAAGATCTAGATTGCATAATAGATGATGTTTTCGTGCTCTTTAGTAGTCTTTGGAGGTTTTAGTGTTTTTCCTGGAGCTCAGATCATAAGGCTTATCATACATGAAAGTGAACTATGATACAAGGGCAAGAGATTGTCGGTAAATACCGGAAAGTTTACTTGTGGTGCTCACAGTTTCGTATAACTTTCTGCTGGAAGTAGATGAAATCCATGTGTAAGTTTTAAAGGACATAAGCAGAGATCAAAAATAAAACACAAACAGCGGTAATAAAGCTAGTCCGACCTACATTTTCAAAAGTGACCGTTACAATTTTGACAAACCTTTTATACGATAGTGATAAGGGGTCTGGAACCAAGATTAAGAAAACAATCTTAACAGTGAATCTTTAAAAAGCTACAGCTAATTAATAAAGCATCAGTTTCTCACTGCTGACGGTGACATTAAAAGCTGGTTTCAGTTTTTGGATTAACCATGCTTCTTTGATTTTGCAGTGGTAATCAGTTTTGCCCGACGCTAAAATGTCAAAATGATCCCACTTGATATTGTGTCCGGTGGTTTTGACATGGTCTGCAATGGCCGCACGTGTGATCATTTTTAACGAGGGTCTTGAATTGTTCAGTTTTTCTATCATGAAGTCGTCGTTTTGTTTTACCGATGTAGAAATCATTGCAATCCCAGCAACTGGCTTTGTAAATTACTTTAGATTTTTGAGAACGATTCAAGCGGTCCTTGTATGGAAAGAAAGATTTGATGCGGCAATTATTTTGAAAAATTATCTTGAGGTTGACAAAAGAGTAGAAATTGTATACACATGATTTCAGGCGTTGAGACCGTTGAATCAGCACGTTTGTTATTGAAGACCAGTTTGTCACCACTGGATTACAACCACGTCTGCTTTGTTATCGCTGTGTTATTGAAACCAAGGCTTTGAAGATCAAAGAGCGCAATTCATGCAAGCTTGAAAAGAAGTTCAATAATCTGAAACGTAAATTTGGAATCCCTAAAGTTTCAAATTTAAACAACGATGACATCATATTCAACTATTCCCATCGGGTCTTGACTGAGACTGAGAAAAGCGTTTTAGCACGTGGGTTATGTTTCTGTCTGCCTCCTAAAGACGTTGACAGATTTGACGTTAGTGCTCCTTAAAATGAATTGCTTTATCGTGATCTTGTCAAACTTGAACTCCCTTTAACTAATGAAAACCAAGATCGGCTTAGAAGTCAACTGAAGAATATCTCCTGTAGCTACATTTATTCATATGACTTTTCAAAGCAGAAGAACATTCTCAGCAAAGATGAATGGAAAGCTCTATCTGATTTACGCCGTGATGACAGCATCATCATTACGAAACCAGACAAAGGAAATGACGTTCGTTGTCATAGTTAGCAGACTTGATTACCTCAACAAAATGAAGCAGCTGATTTCTGATAACACCAAATTCAACCAATTAAAGTAAAATCCAACTAAATCCAGAGAAGAAAGTCTGTCTGCAAACTTAGAAATGAGAAAATTATTGATGATGCAACATTCCACAAGATTTTACCCAGTGGATCGTCTCCTGGTGTTTTGTATGGCCTTCCAAAGGTTCATAAAGCCAGTTGCCCATTCCGCCCTATCGTTTCATCTGTTAACACCTACAACTACAATCTTGCTTCCTACCTTGTCGGTGTACTTCAGCCAATTTCGACCAACCAACACTGTGTTTAAGGACTCCTTTAGTTTTGCGGACTGGGCCAAAAAGTACAAACATAACAACGGAATCATGTGCTCTTTGGATGTCTGCTCACTATTTGCAGATGTGCCACTTGATGAAACAATAGATATTGCTCTTGACAAACTGTATTCTCTTTCTGATCCTCCTACATTACCTCGTTCTGTTTTACGGAAATTGTTAGAATTTGCCACTATGAAAAGCCATTTTCTTATTGATGGCCAATACTACGACCAAATTGATGGCGTAGCTATGGGTTCGCCATTAGGCACAGTGTTGGCTAACATCTTCATGTGTCACTTTGAAGAAAAATGGGTAATGAGCGGTCAGGTTTGCCCTTCATTTTGGTACAGGTATGTTGTTGACACGGTAGGTTGGAAAAGCCGGAATGACGGCACTCGGAATTCGGAATCCGGAATCTGGAATAGTCGGAATATTCGGAATTCAATTTTTTTAAAAATAAATAAATAAACTGAGTCTCTTATCATTTCTTATCACGCCAGGAACTCTTCAGGAAGTGTCCAGGAAGCCTTGTTTCTTCCAGCCCCCACTCTGTGCTCAAACAACACGTGTTTCAACAGAATGATTCTAAATCATTCCACGAGACTTCTGAGACTTTACCATAGGAGCAACTGATGAGGTTCACTTAAGAACCGAAACTCGAGTCTTGCTTGAGAAATAACACACCTTATTCACGTGAAGCATCCTTGAGTCTTTCGAACCAGCATTTTAACTACTGCAGGTTTAACAAATGGAGGTTTAGAAAATCGTTTACGATTTACAAACAGACCGTGACAGGAAGATGAAACAATAATCTCTTTGAGAATTGCTAAGCGCAATTAAACTGCTGGAGATATATCTGTCGGATGCTAGTGATGCCACAAGACGGCGATGGAGGTGAAATGTTTTAACTCCAAGTAATTCTATTTCTAGAACCACAACCATGAAAGTGGAGTTAAAGCGACAGCGTAAGAAGCCGTAGCTTCCACATGATCAAAGGAGACTGTAATAGCCTCAGAATAACTTGGATCCTTTAGACACTCTATACCTCATCCGTGATCAAGAAAGTTACATGTCTTGCACATAACCGCAAGCAGACATTTAATCACGGACTTAGAAACTTGGGATCCTTTCAGAAAACATCACTCTTTAAAGCGGCTTTAAAGAATCTTGCAATTAATCTGAGCCCGAAAAGTTAACTAATTGCCAAAGAGCTAGCACACACAACGGCACAGAGACTTAAAACGGCTCTAAGAACGTAACATAAAACCCTCCAAACCGTTTATATCACAGCTTGAGTACTCTCTTGATCAATAGGTTAACCACTTACCGGCACAATTGTGTCGCCTTTAGATCACCTTGATCAGAGGGACAAGGCTGTTGCGAATGTACTAAGAAAGTCGTGTTTGGCCTGTCATTTTACGTACTATCTTTTGCTTTCTTTCCCGAAGTCCTTTGCTCGAATTCAAACATTCAAACCTTCAAACGATGTCATATCGTTCAATCACGGTGTACTGCTTATACCAAAAACCAGACCCACAAAATCTCACGCAGCTATGGGGCCGGTGCACATCTGATTTGTGGACCGGGAACGGCACCAAGAAGGAAATAAGTGATATGTTCTGATCTTCGTTAGGTGTGATTTTAAGTTCCCTGAACTTAAATTCTCCCACCCCCTCCCCACCACAAACATATTCTCGAACAAGAAGTGCTAGATCATATGAATTCCCATTCCCAAACTCTACTTTTCCCTCCCCCCCACCCCACACAGACTGGGGGCTGGAAGAAACAAGGCTTCCTGGACACTTCCTGAAGACTTCCTGGCGTGATAAGAAATGATAAGAGACAGTTTATTTATTTATTCATTAAAAAGAATTGAATTCCGAATATTCCGACTATTCCGGATTCCGAATTCCGAATTCCGTCATTCCGGCTTTTCCAACCTACCTGATGACACTTTCACCATGTTTGAAAACAAAGACACTGCTAATGGGTTCTTGCAGTATTTAAACAGTCGTCACAACAGTATCAAATTTACCATTGAATTTGAACAGGACAATGAGATTCCATTTTTAGACATCCTCGTGATACGCTGCCCCCCGCGCAAGTACAAAATAAATCTCATACGCACTCTCACTTATCGTTGCTACCGAATTTGCTCCTTTGCTTCCTTGCTGCAATCCGCTCTTGGCGATCTTCGAAAGCTTCTGCTTCAAAATGGTTACCCCCAAGGGATAATCACCTACAACGTTAACGATGTTCTAAACAGGAACAGAAACAAGCCAAGGAGCCCTGTCTCCACGGTTCCTAACAAAGGTATCAATATTCTTTTACCTTACCTGTTGTAGGTCTGCAGAGTAACCAAATCTCTCAACGCCTGAAATCTTGTGTATACAATTTCTACTCTTTTGTCAACCTCAAGATAATTTTTCAAAATAATTGCCGCATCAAATCTTTCTTTCCATACAAGGACCGCTCGAATCGTTCTCAAAAATCTAAAGTAATTTACAAAGCCAGTTGCTGGGATTGCAATGATTTCTACATCGGTAAAACAAAACGACGACTTCATGATCATGATAGAAAAACTGAACACTTCAAGGCCATCGTTAAAAATGACCACACGTGCGGCCATTGCAGACCATGTCAAAACCACCGGACACAATATCAAGTGGGATCATTTTGACATTTTAGCGTCGGGCAAAACTGATTACCACTGCAAAATCAAAGAAATGTTAGGAAGTTTAAAAAGAATCATTTTTATTAGAACGTTTTTACTAGTTCCAATTAAGGGTTTATGCTTAAAAGTATTTCTTGTTTACAGTTTGTTGGTAGTTTAAGGTCATTCGGTTTAGGATAGCCCACAGGGGCATTTCCTTAGTTTTTGAGTTGTACTGTGTACTGAAAGGATTTGTTGAATTCAGGTGTGGTATCTTAAAGTAGGCATGCTTGAGAATGAGAGCTGACCTTGGATTTTACCTACATGAAGATTCCTGTTTGGGTTTATAGTTGAGGCTGTAGTTTTATCATCCAGCTTTTATTGGTTGTCTTCCACTTGTCATTATCGAACATATAGGTGTGTTTCAGACACTGTATTGAGCAACAGGAAGAGAAGCAAAAGTTCCCACGGTCAGCTAACCCAAACATGTCTACAATTTTGGCATAAAAGAAGCTTGATTGTAGCTGGTAGTTAGTTAGAATCGGTGGAAAAGTACGGAAACTCAAGACGTTGTAATAAAGAAGCTTGCCTAGCAGAGTCTTGGTACCTCTTCGTATTTATCAAGCGAGTCAGTCATCAACATATCTTGGTGGAGAATTTTGAAGCTGCACTTCAACTGTAAGTGGAACTTTGTCCTTTTTCGCATGCCTTTCTGTTGCAAGCTAGCCTAGTTCGTTAGTGTATCTCTCTAGCCATTCAATGGAGCATTTGTGAGCGTAGCTTGTTGTCTGTAGTTGTTCAGATTAGTAGATTTTCTTTAGACTTTTTTACTATGGCAACGAGTCAATTTCAAAACTGGATTTGTTGTTAGTGTTTTTACAATTTCTCGCCTTCATGAATTTTGTTTTGGGAAACTTGGTTTGTGCTAGTTCGTCAACTCGTAATCCTGATTACTAGGCAAAGGGCGCGAGCCCTGGCCGAACGGGCTTCCAGCCAGGAAAATTTAGCTGGGTCTGTTGGTTCAAATGAATGGCCTGCCCCGCCACCGCCCGTTTCAGAGTTTAGGAGGCCACTGTTTCGCTCTTTTCTTAGGTCATTAACTTCACCACGGGCTGAAGCACAAGCACAAGCCTTAAGTGTAATTC
The DNA here is from genome assembly GCA_964017195.1 of Siderastrea radians. Lineage (NCBI taxonomy): Eukaryota > Metazoa > Cnidaria > Anthozoa > Scleractinia > Rhizangiidae > Siderastrea > Siderastrea radians. Next base: position 3,127,790 of record OZ024894.1, on the reverse strand, counting down.
CCACCCCAAGTGAAGGCTCAGAATTTTCTTGGTGCTCAGGTGATCATAGTTCTGATTCGGAAGAAGACGTAATTTATGAAAACGTAGAGCGTAGGTCGCAAAGTGCTGAGGTTGTTCACGAAAACGAAAACATCGAGCACAGTTCTTTGTCTAGTAACTCTAGCCTTGATAGCGTTGATCGTTTTTCTTTGGTTGCATCCGATAACGTAAATATGCAAAGTCAAGTGGCTTCAGATAGCACCAATGTACAGGGTCAAGTACGACCAAATCAAATTGATCAGTTGTGTACGGCAATGCAGCAAACATTGCGTACAGCTCTCACTTCACAGCCTAGTGCTAATCCTATTGTCAAATCATCTGTTACGTTTCCTATCTTTAGAGGGGATGAGTGTGAAGATGTTCATGAGTTTATCAGGAACTATAAGAGAGCCGGTCGATTAAATGGCTGGAATGAAGTGAACTTAGCATTAGGGTTTCCACTTTATTTGAAGGGTCACGCCAGTGCGTGGTTTAAAACTTTACCAACACCAGATGAGATGACTTTTGACCAATTATCAGCAGAGTTGATTAAGCATTTTGCTTCTGGAGCTAGTGAATGGCGCGTAAGGCAGGCGCTTGGCGAACGCCGTCAGTTAGAAAAAGAAACTGTTGCTGATTTTTCATACAGTCTCCGGTCACATTGCGCAAGGTTAAATTTACCTAGGAGTGAGTGGACTCACTATTTTGTGCAAGGGCTTCTGCCCGAAATTCGCGAATATGTTGTGCTACAACAGCCTGAAAATTTGGAGGCAGCAGAAAATTTCGCCAAATTAAAAGAATCAGTGTTGGCCAATTCAGTTAAGCACGCAGCATTTGACCCTAAGCAAGTTTCGGCTCAAATTTTGGAGGAGCTGTCAAAAGCAGCCAAAGAAAAAACAATTAGTGCTGTGGGTCAAACAGAGCCTTATGTCAACAAGTCTGAAATGAAGCAAATCGTTAGGAAAGAAGTTCGAGAACTCATGGGAAATTCGTCTTCTAGGCCCAATAGGTATAATCAGCGTAATAATAGCCAGTCTTTTCAACAGAGGAGTTTTCGTTCCCGTTTTGGTGACGCCATTTGTAATTATTGTGGTGGAAAAGGTCACACATACTATTTTTGTCGTTCGAGACCGGATCCCAGGGTACCTCGTCGTGGGGGTGGAAGACAAAACACTTATCACCAAAGAGGTCAAAGTAGTTCTAATTGGGAATCTAAGCAGGGAAACTGAAGAGTGCCCCTGTCTCGTTGCAAAATGAACTCGTGATGGGGGCTTCTGAAATTGTAGAGCAGAAAAGAGATTTACCGACAGGATCGCGCGAAGCTGATAAATGTGCTTTCAGTGAAGCGCGGCTTGGCGTGGTTTCTCGAGATATAGAAAATGGTTTAGACCAAACTGTTGTTAGTTAAGATAGTGTTCAAGTTTCGCCAAAACAATCTTCTGAATCTTCCGAAGCATTTGTGTCGTCTGAATTACGTCAAAGAAGTAGTCTACCAAAACAAAGCACTTGTCTCGAGAGTAATATTGTTGTTATTTTAACTCTTGTTTTTGCTATCGTTATTAAGGTGCTCGAGTTATTTGAGGGAGTTTTAGTAAACATTGTGAATGTTATCAAGGGACCATCAACTAACCAAAATATGAAAGACTGTTGTTATTCCGGTACTAACTCGCCATATTTTTATGTTTCCTCTATTGAAAATAAGTTGCCGGAGTATTTTTGTGGGGGATCAAAAGAAGAAAAACCTCAGGATTTTAACCTTATTGCCGCTGAGGGGAACAAGTTACGTTTTGAAAAGGCCAATGTTCATGTTATTGATGTTGTGCTTAGTAAGATCAAGGATCACAATGTGCCTTTAAGCTTTGACAAAGTGTCACCGAGTTCATCGGTTGTTGGTGATACAGACAATGTTTATAGTGAAGTACGAAAGGAACACAGGTGTAACGCAACTTCTTCTAGTGATTCCTTTGTAGATCGCTCATCAGGTTTTGGTACTGATTCGAAGCTAGAAACAGTCAATAGTATTTGTTTTCCTTTTGTAGCTGGTACATCGTCCTTGACGGTTAGTATAGAAGGTCCTAGTTTTCATTGCTTGTTGGATTCAGGGGCTGCTGTCACGGCGATAAGTGCTAAAGTGTGGCAGGATTGTTTACGTCACGCTTACCCAAATTAAGATAAGCCTAGTTTAGAAACTGTGACTTCAGTGAATGGCTGTCGTTTATCTACCTTGGGAAAAACATTGTTTAAGTTCGTTATTGATTCTCGGGTCTTTCCTTTTGAGGCCCACATTATTGAAGATTTAGCCTATGATGTGATTATTGGAAGAGACTTTCTACAGAAATTGTCTTTTAAAATTGATTTCGAGAATGGAGTAGTTAGGTTTTCTCCTGAGGATCCATTGCCTTTTGGGAGTGTCCAATTGAATGATTCTTTTGATGATAGTGTAAACCCACGTGAAACTTTCATTACTTCGGTGCATGCCTCACGTACTTATATTATTCCACCTCAGTCAGAAATCTTGGTGTCAGGAAAACTGAACTCGTTACCAAGAGAGGTTGGAATTCATGGTATGGTTGCTCCTAGGTCTGATTTGTCTCACCGATATTCTGTTTTTGGAGCATCAGAGCTTGTTAGGGTTGCAGAAGATGGCACAATCCCTGTAAGGATGGTTAATCCTTCCTCCCAACCAGTTAAAATTTACTGTAGGACTAAGTTGGCTGATTTTGAGGAGGTGGATCAAAACATTGCAACCTTTGAGCTAAATGCGACAGAACAAGTAGGGGAACCCTTTTCTCCCAAGGCTACTGATCGCCAAGTTGAACAAAATGATTACTCCGAATTACCTGATTTATTAGATAGTCCTGTATCTGATGATGATAGAATCAAGTTTCAGAATTTGTTTGAGAAATATCGCGATGTATTCGCTTTTTTTGATGATCAGTTGGGTAGAACATCTTTAGTTCAACATGTTATTGAAACAGGGGATGCTGCTCCAATTAAGCAAAGGCCTTACCGTACCTCGCCTGAAACCAAACAAGAAATTGACCGTCAAGTGAACAACATGTTTGAAAAGGGTATAATTCAAGAATCTGTGTCTCCTTGGAGTAGTCCAGTTGTTTTGGTGAAGAAGAAAAATGGTCAATTTAGATTTTGTGTGGATTTTCGCGCCATTAACCAAGTCACGAGAAAGGACAGCTTTCCTATGCCTTTGGTTTCGGATACCTTAGATGCTTTGAGTGGCACGCAGTATTTTACAACTCTGGACATGAAATCTGGTTATTGGCAAATTGAGCTCCATCCCTCTGCTCGTGAAAAGACTGCTTTTGTGACTCATAATGGACTTTATGAATTTCTAGTTATGCCATTTGGGCTTACCAATTCTGGAGCTATTTTTCAGAGGCTTATGGGGCATATTTTAAGGGGATTAGAATATCGGTTTGTATTGATTTATATTGATGACTTGATCATATTTTCTAAATCAATTGAGGATCATCTTGTTCATTTGGAAGAGGTTTTCCGAAGGTTGAGAGAAGCAAATGTCAAATTAAATCCAGGCAAATGTAGTTTTGTTAAGCAGAAAGTGGATTATCTGGGTCACGTTGTAACCCCTGTTAGTCCCAATCCAGATAAGATTCGGGTTGTTCAAGAGTTCCCTACCCCCACCAATCTAAAGGAACTGAGAAATTTCTTGGGTCTTGCAAACTACTATAGGCGTTTTATTAAGGGTTTCGCACATATTGCAAGTCCTTTAAATGCATTGACTAGGAAGGGCGTTTCATTTCTTTGGACCAAGGACTGTGCAAATGCTTTTGACAAGTTGAAGCGCGCTCTGGTTTCCGCTCCTGTTTTGGCCTATCCTGATTTTAAAGAGCCTTTTCTGCTGTTCGTTGATGCTAGTTCCACAGGGATTGGGTTCACCTTAGCTCAGATACAACAAGGGAAAGAAGTAGTTATAGCATACAACGGCCGTGGCCTGAATCAAGCAGAGAAGAACTATAGTACCACTGAAAAAGAAGCTTTGGCGTTAATCGAAGGGGTGCGAAAGTTTCAGCCTTATTTGCATGATCGCAAATTTACTGTAGTTACTGATCATAGTTCGCTACGTTGGCTAATGAATGTTAAAGATGCAACAGGGCGCCTTGCTAGATGGTCTTTACTCCTTCAACAGTATGATTTCGATATTGTTCACCGTCCGGGAAGAATACACAGTAACGCTGATAGCTTATCTAGACGTCCGTATGAATCCTGTGGGTTGAGTTCACTCCAAAAGGAGGAGCCACAAGTGGCGAAAACTCGAGAGTTACAGAGGCGTGATATCGAGCTTAATGAGATTATTGACTTTCTAGAAGGTGATGTTTTACCACCTGATGATAAATCTGCACGTAAGATTTTACTTACAAGTGAGAATTTTTATCTGGATAAAGATGGTTTACTTAATCACTTGGATCGCAGCAACAAGCGTAGCGCTCGTGATGGTTTCTCACAGTTGGTTATACCACAAAGTATGAAATTTGAGGTTTTATCTAATGCCCACGATCACGTCTCAGGTGGTCATTTCGGGGTGCACAAGACCTTCAATAAGGTCAAGCAAAGGTATTGGTGGAAAGGAATGTTTAAAGATGTGGAGCATTGGTGTAAATCTTGCACGGATTGTTCTATTAGGAAAACGCCGAGAAATTCTAACAAAGCTCCATTACTTCCAATACCAGTAGGCAACGCATTTGAAAGAGTAAGCGTCGATGTGTTGGGCCCGGAAATCGTTATTTAATTACTTTTTGCGATTATTTGACTCGCTGGTGTGAGTCTTTTCCTGTTCCCAGCGCGGAGGCTAGTGTTGTTGCTCGTCTTTTAGTTAACGAGATCATTGCAAGACACGGTGCTCCTAAAACCTTACTTTCTGATCGAGGAACTAACTTTTTGTCCAAATTAGTAGCGGAAGTGTGCAAGATTTTTCAGATTCACAAGGTTAACACCTCTAGTTATCATCCACAGACAGATGGGCTTGTAGAAAGGTTTAACTCTACTCTTTGCCAGTCGCTTTCAATGTACGTTGCACGTAATCAGAAGGACTGGGATGAGTTTGTTCCTCTCATCCTTTTCGCGCATAGAACTTCAGTATGCGAAGCGATTGGAGACACCCCTTTCTATTGTTTATATGGTCGAGAATGCCGTTTACCGTTAGATGTCAAATTATTGAGCCCTGCAGATGAAAATCTCACTACTTCTGCGCTTGAGTATCGTAAACGCATAGTTGAAAATGTAGAATTAGCTCAGAATTTAGCAAGGGAAAACTTGCAACGCGCTCAGCAAAATATGAAAGATTATTATGATCGTAATGCAAAAGATCCTCAGTTTGAAGTTGGTCAAAAAGTTTGGGTTTACACTCCTAGAACTAAGAAGGGGCTTTCTAAGAAGTTGTTACACAATTGGTTGGGACCGTATAGGATTGTTGAGAAGTCTTCTCCGGTTCATTTTCGGTTACGTACGGATACCAATAAGAAAGTTACTTTTGCAGTACATGCCAACAGAATGAAACCTTTTGTTGATCCTAGCTTGAGACCAATCGACCCTCCGTTGTTTGTTGATCCTGACTGCCCAGATCTTGATGAGTCAGACATTCCGGAGAATAGTTTTGCTGAGGAATCTCAGGATGAGGGGGGACCTTCTAATCTTTCAAAAGATGTGCTCCCAAATACACCTTTCCTTGAGTCAGATGCAGGGTCACAGCCAAATGTGATTGATAATGAAACAGTTTTTGCCGCCGAGAAAATTCTGAAGCATCGCATTGTTGATGGAAAAAATCAATATCTCGTTAAGTGGGCTGGTTATCCTAAAAACCAGGCCACATGGGAACCAGAAGAGAATATTTTAGATAGACGCCTTTTTGACGTTTTTAACCAGTCATAACATAGTTCTCTTTCTTTAAGTAAGTTTACTTTTTGCTGTTGTTGTTGTTCTAGGAGTCAAGATTGTTTTTCCGAGAAATTTGTTGTAGAAGGTTTTCAGTAGATGGATTCCGACGTCAAAACTCAACTATTACGCTACCTTCTGACATTTATGATTGTTTATGTTACGTTTTCTGTCACACATTCGCAGAAATTTGATTCGTTAACTCAGAGAGTCTCGTTCTATCCTGCTTCGTTGTTGATTGGTCATTCCCCTAAACCACTTACCTTTTATGATGACACTAAGCTTGTAAACATCCGCACAATTCTGAATTTTACGCAGTTTGGGCTACGTTTCTCTATGAGTAACACTGGAAAAGTTGAAAATTTACATGCACATGTAAATCGTAATTTACAACATGCAAATCCTAATTTACATGTTTTGTAAATTTACATTTACATGTTGGCATTTTGTAAATTGAATTTGCATGCTTTTTTACACGTTAAGGAGACGCTGTAAATTTGTTGTAAAAATGGATTTACGTGGTCCCCTTTAACCCTTATAACTTAAAGAACCATGTAAATAACATGTAAATTTTGGGGAACAAATTTACAGTATCTTCTTTGTAAATATCCTGTAAATTTTTTTTTAAAAAAACACGTAAAGAACATGTAAATGAGAAATATAGGGCTGTTCTATACCCTGTATATGTATCTAACATTTGAAGTAAAAAAAAAGGTAAATCAAATTTAGCGTCGTGGTGTGAGGACCACACATCATGTGTAAACACTTGACGTCCAGGTTGAATTGGAATTTGGAAGTGTTGGTTTTTGTGGAGGGAAAAAATTTGGAGAACTCTAAAAAAACCCCTCGGAGCAAGGACAGAACCAACAACAAACTCAACCCACGTGCCAACCACTGGAACCGAACCCGGGTCACAGAGGTGGGAGGCAAGTGCTCCCACTGCTACACCAACCTTGCTCCCCACAAATGTAAAAAAGGGAGATTGTAGAAAGAAAGTAAAACAGAGAGATTGCCTAAACCTTGTAAACGACATGAAAACAAAAAAGGGAGACTGCAAAAACCTTCTACATAAAAGCCAGATAGGAGTGGGCGGCCTCAAAGGTAATGATTTTTGTGTCGTTTTGGTCTGAATTAGGGTAAAGTTTTCGAGTTATGGTCTGGAATTGGGTATGGTCTTTAGACGAAGCTACTTTTTACTATTTTCATCCCTTGAGAATGGTCTTTTGATTAATATAGAGGATTTGAAGCCCTTCTCAAACGTCTTACGTAAATTGAAGCAGTTCCTAGGTAGTTGCGATCCTTTTTGGGACAGTTTTGATAAGGGGCGTTAGATTTTGGGTCAGGCCTGAAACAGGGTAAAACAAAATCACATATTGTGCTCCGAAATAGTGTAATTGTTTCAAGACATTTGCCGCACATCGCCCACCGAGATTTTAGGGGTTCCTCCCCACCCCCCCTCCCCCCACCCAAAGCTAAGTTTTTAACACCCACTTCAAGATGGGGGACATCTGCGTTTTTCATTGTCTTGAACAACCTATTCACATGTTTAAAATTAAGCACTGTTTTACTGTTTGGCTTCAGCAACAAGTCGCAGTTTGTGTGTAGACGAATATTTGGTTAATTATTAAAAACTAACATTTCGGTAGTGCCAGTTGAGAGAAGCAACAGAGAATTGATTTAAATCCAACTAATCTGTGAATTTTGAAGACAGATTGTTTTTCTTTAAAGACGTTTTTCGGCCGCCAGTTTGAAGTGGGCGTAACAAAAACATTGCCCGGTACCGGTACTGCTTAGAAGAGGATTGTGGATAAGCAAAAACAAAAGAAATTGAGCGTGATACAAAAACGCTACAAAACTAGCCCTTCTCGCGAACAGGAGTCTACATTATTCGTTTTTTTTTTTTTTTGTTTTAACACACAGACGAGAATCTCTTTAAGTACGGTTTTTTCCTTTTGAATTTCCACTAAAACCTGTTTGTCAGAGGTATTTCATGCGAACGTAGGTGCTACACCCTTTGAATTTCGTTCTACTGGCCTCTGCTGGTACATTGCGATGCGAACTAACCTTACCAAGTTAAATAATCGACCGTTTCCTCAGCGAATTTAGTTAGCATTTTCATGGAAAATCTCTAAATTACGTGAAAACAACACAGAACTGCAAAAACGCTGTTTTTTCAGGGCATGTTATTTTTAGCGTTCGTGTACACTAAGTAGTAAACGTCCGCTGACCACAATTCGTGCTCATTCGGGAAGGCAGCACAATCTTTTTAACGGTCGAGCGAGCTAGTATAGGACAAACCAACGTGCAAACGGCTTTCAATCTGATGGAAATTCAATGCAAATAATATGGAAGAACCACTTTTCCTTCGTCTATGGCTCGTACATCATTTCAGGTATGTTTTTTTTACTCTTGGTTGGTAAATGTTTGTATTCAGTTATATTTCTCACGCGGTCCGCACAATCCACGAGGACTTAGTATTATTTAAATAGAGGGTCATTGAATTGAATTAATTGTCTTGATTCGATGCTTTTGTCTTGCATTTAACTTAAATAATGTTCTTTAATAGTTGTGTATCACATAAGTTATTGTAAGAACCTTTTCAGATTTAAACTTTCAATTCATGGACAGAACTTTGCCCCCATGTCCTCTGAATTCCATAATCATTAATCCCCATTCCTGCAGAATTGCCGTTTTCTCTCCAAGTTCCCTTTGGCTTTGGGCAACATTAGCTACTTAGGTAACTTTGCTTTTCAATTAAGGGCTGTCAATTAGCTATTAGTCACATGTTCATATGCATATAAAGAAACCCAATTGCTTTTTGAGTAAATAATTATTAATAGCAACAAAAGATAAGTTCATCCATAACACTGATCTATACTCCGCCGTAACACATGTTAGGCATTATGGCTCTTAATACAGTAAAACTATGAAAACCCTGAACACTTGAATTATTTTTGGACTGTTATTATGTCGGGAAAGAAAACCAATCAGATACAAGAAATTTGTGGTTTGCATTGATTTCACACCTGATTGGTCGGTCATGGCACAGTGAACATTTCAAGATAATTCTTACTGTTCATGGTTTTATTAGTCACATGTTAATCATAGCCCTGAGGAATAACACGGTATGCTTCAGTGTGTTTATGCCAGGATCTCCACAAACTGAGCCAGCATGGCTAAGCAGGCCAGTTTGGCTCATTGGCCTCTTAAGGTCCAGTAATACGGGCAACATTTTTGTGCAACCTTCCTCGCAACAATGTTGTGTTGCAAGTTGAGATTGTTTGTTGCACGTATTACCACCTCTGCACATAACAAATTTTCATGTTGCAAAAAGTAGAAGCAACAAATTTGTTGTGCAAAAAGGTGTTAATATGTGTAAGAAACAATCTCAACTTGCAACGCAACATTGTTGCACAAGAAGTTTTACAAAAATGTTGCTTGTATTACTGGGCCTTAAAGGGACGGGTTCACGGCTCGGCGCATGTGCATTTATCAAATTTCTTTTTCCGATTTATTAGTAATTATATCGGTTAATAAAACCACTCACATGTATCTCAGCGATCACATACTAGAGTAAACCCAAGTAGAACGGCGGAGGACCAAATTCGCAGGAAATATTAGTGGATTTAATACACCAACACTACCAACGTTGAATTTATTGTTGACCCGAAGGTTTTATTCCACGGTTGATGAATTTACCTCTATTTGCACGTGCTTTGGTCAAGTGGCTGCCAGGGGCGTGTACAGATAGCTGAGAAATCATTAAACGCGAAACTATGGCAAGAAAATTTCACACCCGAACAATCTATTCGCTTCTGATTGGTTCTTTAACAATGTTTTGAAATGATATTGTTTGCGTACTCGCTACAGCGTGCACAGGCGATAAAACAGCATTTAAATTCATGAGCATGCTCTAAACCGTGAACCCTTCCCTTTAAGAGGCCAATGAGCCAAACTGGCCTGGTTAGCCATGCTGGCTCAGTTTGCAGAGATCCTGGCATAAACACACCTCACACACTTTGCAGTTACATAAGAAAATCTTAGTCCAGTTAGCTGCAATCCTGGTAAGGCAATGCTGGGATCCCAGGTAGCCAGGTAGAACATTTTTAGTGTAAGGGTGTATGCTCAGCAAACTGGGCATACATGTACACTTCCTTGTGATTCACTTTTGCTTCAGAACATAACAGCTCACCAGTAAGTCAATAATTTTCTTCTCTTTCTATATAACACATAAAAGTTCATTACACCTTAAGGCTGAACCCAGATAAATTTGTATAAGAAGAGTATGGATTGGGTGCATCCTCACCCTTGGGGGGGGGGGGGGTACTCAATAAAGTTTCATACGGAGAGGCTCTGTCTGGAGGTTCAAACCCTTCCCTTTTAATAAACTAATTTTTACCAAAATGGTACCGAGAGCAAAATTTGCACCCTTTTGCTATACCTCAAGGATAAACCAAAACCATAGAATTTTCTTTAATTGCCTAATTTTCCCTGGGCTTTCAGTCGTTCTGGTTCAGCTACTCAAAGGTTGCAAGCTTTTGTGTGTTTCCTGTTGTCATTTCTACAGAAATTTGGCACGCTTTCCCAAACTTTTCTTTAAGCCACCACCTTGTCCACTTTTCAGTTGATTTTGTAACCTTTTCTTATACTAAAATGACAATTTTTTCCTACCCTTTAAAACTGTAAACTGTGAGCTTAAAAAAAGTCACCACCTTTGGCCAGAGCCTCCCCGTAAAACCATAAATAGGCAGTACCCCGCTTCCCCCCAGGATCCTCACTTGAAAATGTGTGGTAACCTAATATAATATTCTAGATTGACTGACTGGTATGATTTTTTTTTTTTTTGGTATTTGTAGGTGTGATTCCATTTGAGACAAAAAGTATTAATACTTAGGGGCAAAAGGAACAATTTCAGGGTGAGTAAAGATACAAAAAGATGGAAAATAAGGATGACAGTTTGACTCCCAAATGCGGATGAATCAGACACCATTGCTTGCATAATCTTGTGGTTTGGGAGGGAGAATTCCCCTTTTGTGGGCATGTCACAAATTATTTAATAGTATTTTACATGTAATGTAGTGCACTGATAGAGAAAAAGAGATGATGAAGATGACAAATTATATGTGTGTGTCCCCCATACATGCCCCATACCATAGGCTTTCCAGCTTAAGTTACTTTAATTTGGACCAACCACAGCCAGCAGGTACATATTACATTACATGTGATTGCAAAGTGAAGTTAAAAAGTTTGTTGGGCTACACTAGAACTGTACTTGAATCTCAGCTGCTTAGATATGAGCACTTTCTTAGCTGTTGAAATCATTCTTGTGTTTCTTAAATCTCCTTATGTTAATATTAATGATCCAAAACAATTGCATTTGTGTATTTATTACAAATGTAATATACTGGTTATGGCAGTAGGCCAAAAAGAAAAGCTTAACAAATAAACAACATCTCACTTCTAGCTGTCTTTATTCAGTCGAGGTTTGACAGTTATTCTTGTTATTCTTGACAAAACAGGAACAACTGAATAGTGAATTTGCAGTACAGTAGTGGCACCAGTTAACATCTTTCTGGTTAAGGCTTCCAATTCTTCTCAAGGACGGTGTCTTGTTTTGTTACTGCGCATACCTTCTGCGCATCTCAGGATATTCAGGGTAATAAATCCATGACTACCGTCTCGAATATAACAAATCTAATCGCTGTCCATATAGGTAGGTGAAGTCAGTGTAGTGAGCATAGTTGGTGTAATTGGTGTAGTCAGTGTAGTCACTGTAGTTCGTGTAGTCGGTGTAGTCAGTATAGTTGGTGTTAAAGGTGTAGTCATTGTAGTCTATGTAGTTAATTTAGTCAGTGTAGTTGGGGTGGTCAGTGTTGTCGTGACTACACTGACTACACCCGCTACACCAGCTGACTACGCTGACTAGTACACCGACTACACTGACTACACCGGCTACGCTGACTACACCGACTACACTGACTACGCTGACTACACCGACTACACTGACTACACTGACTACACTGACTACGCTGACTACACCGACTACGCTGACTACACTGACTACGCTGACTACACCGACTACGCTGACTACACCGGCTACACTGACTACACCGACTACACTGACTACGCTGACTAGTACACCGACTACACTGACTACACCGACTACACTGACTACACCGAATACACGGACTACGCTGACTACACCGACTACACTGGCCACACCGACTACACTGGCCACACCGACTACACTGACTACATCAACTACACTGACTACACCCACTACACCAACTGACTACACCGACTACTCTGACCACGCTGACTAGTACACCAACTACACCGACTACACTGGCTACGCTGACTACACCGACGACACTGACTACGCTGACTACACCGACTACGCTGACTACACCGACTACGCCGACTACGCTGACTACACCGACTACGCTGACTACACCGACTACACTGACTACACCGACTACACTGACTACGCTGACTAGTACACCGACTACACTGACTACACCGACTACACAGACTACGCTGACTACACTGGCCACACCGACTACACTGACTACATCAACTACACTGACTACACCCACTACACCAACTGACTACACCGACTACTCTGACCACGCTGACTAGTACACCAGCTACACCGACTACACTGGCTACGCTGACTACACCGACGACACTGACTACGCTGACTACACCGACTACACTGACTACACCGACTATGCTGACTACACCGACTACGCTGATTACACCGACTACACCGACTACACTGACTACGCTGACTACACTGACTACACTGACTACACCGACTACACGGACTACGCTGACTACACCGACTACACTGGCCACACCGACTACACCGGCCACACCGACTACACCGGCCACACCGACTACACTGACTACAGCGACTACACTGACTACACTGACTACACACGACTACACACGACTACACTGACTACACCAACTACACTGACTACACATGACTACACTTACTACAGTGACAATTATTCTTGTTATTCTTGACAAAACAGGAACAACTGAATAGTGAATTTGCAGTACAGTAGTGGCACCAGTTAACATCTTTCTGGTTAAGGCTTCCAATTCTTCTCAAGGACGGTGTCTTGTTTTGTTACTGCGCATACCTTCTGCACATCTCAGGATATTCAGGGTAATAAATCCATGACTACCGTCTCGAATATAACAAATCTAATCGCTGTCCATATAGGTAGGTGAAGTCAGTGTAGTGAGCATAGTTGGTGTTAAAGGTGTAGTCATTGTAGTCTATGTAGTTAATTTAGTCAGTGTAGTTGGGGTGGTCAGTGTTGTCGTGACTACACTGACTACACCCACTACACCAGCTGACTACACCGACTACTCTGACTACGCTGACTAGTACACCGACTACACTGACTACACTGGCTACGCTGACTACACCGACTACACTGACTACGCTGACTACACCGACTACACTGACTACGCTGACTACACCGACTACGCTGACTACACCGACTACGCTGACTACACCGGCTACACTGACTACACCGGCTACACTGACTACACCGACTACACTGACTACGCTGACTAGTACACCGACTACACTGACTACACCGAATACACGGACTACGCTGACTACACCGACTACACTGGCCACACCGACTACACTGACTACATCAGCTACACTGACTACACCCACTACACCAACTGACTACACCGACTACTCTGACCACGCTGACTAGTACACCAACTACACCGACTACACTGGCTATGCTGACTACACCGACGACACTGACTACGCTGACTACACCGACTACACTGACTACGCTGACTACACCGACTACGCTGACTACACCGACTACACTGACTACACCGACTACACTGACTACGCTGACTAGTACACCCACTACACTGACTACACCGACTACACAGACTACGCTGACTACACCGACTACACTGGCCACACCGACTACACAGACTACATCAACTACACTGACTACACCCACTACACCAACTGACTACACCGACTACTCTGACCACGCTGACTAGTACACCAGCTACACCGACTACACTGGCTACGCTGACTACACCGACGACACTGACTACGCTGACTACACCGACTACACTGACTACACCGATTATGCTGACTACACCGACTACGCTGACTACACCGACTACACCGACTACGCTGACTACACTGACTACACTGACTACACCGACTACACTGACTACACCGACTACACGGACTACGCTGACTACACCGACTACACTGGCCACACCGACTTCACCGGCCACACCGACTACACTGACTACAGCGACTACACTGACTACACACGACTACACACGACTACACTGACTACACCAACTACACTGACTACACATGACTACACTGACTACACCAACTACACTGACTACACATGACTACACCAACTACACTGACTACACATGACTACACTTACTACAGTGACTACAACTTCAACAAACTACACTACATACAGCAAATACATTCGCTCTTTCAAATGCATAAGATAGAGATAGACTATGAAATGTATATTCGTGACAGTAGTCATGGATGCATTACCATTCAGGTTTTTTAAGGAATTTGCCCCCTTATACCAAATTTTTTGTGTGGTTTAAGACTATGTGGAAACAGCAGATCTTAGCAAGGGCTTCCAATAACCCTTGCTAAGATGCACCTTTTCCCCATAGTCATAACCTTTGCAAAAAATACATCTGTATTAATTAGGAGGCACCATCCTTAAGAAAAATTAACCTATCAACATGTTTGTCACATATGGTGGGTCAGATTTGTTGTATTACCACTATATTTTAGTACCAGTCTACTGGGACACGAGTTACATGTACATGCAACTCTGAACCATTATTTTCTTTTATAAACCCGAAGTGCTCTCATGGGCTTGCCTTTCCTTTTTTGTTTTGTACGATTTCAAAAGACTAGCCATATGAGCCTTCGAGACCGCCATGTTTGTTGACAAAGTGACGGTCAATTCTCCAAGAAGGGGGTGGGGAAGAGATAATATTCGAACCACCATTTTGCACACAGACAAGACCCTGGTGACAAATGAAGTCTTTTTTTAATGAAAACAAAGTAATATTGTTACTTGGTTTCAAAACAATGGACATAACGTACAGCAGAGAACAATAGAGGCATTTTTCAATGAAGGGAAAAGAACTACAGGACATCATTTGAAAACTGTCTTAACTATCGATAATTAACTAAACTATCGCGATTGTCATCGATAGTTGAATTTTGCGATCAATGCGTCGCTATCGGAACACTCCAATCGCAATGCATTGATAGTTCGATCTATTGTTACACTCCTATGCATGTTAGGAGTCTATGCTACTTTTCATCCTGTACAATGTCTTACAAGGTAGTGATAAAAATATTGTCATTTGCCAACAATACACATATAGCCCAGAACCTCATATGGGGTCACTTTTTAACGCTGCCATTATTTTCAATTCAGTTAAGTGTTATTATACATATTATCTTCTCAGGCTGTGGTTGGTACATGTAGATGTACCTGATGAATAGCACATGCATGGGGATACACCCTTATATCTTCAAAATATTAGTCAAAGTAAAGATGTTGCATTCTTAGCTAGGGTAGGGAATGAAAGAGCTATATGAAACTTGAACCGAAATGTCTAAAGGTGTTCTTAAGTTAAACTCAGATCATTACACCATAGTTGCCTTTTACTACTTGCTTACTGTTTGCATTTTTTTGTTATTTCCACAGGTCTCAAGATACAAAGCGAATCCCAAAACAAAAACAAAATAAAATACATGCAGTGGCGTAAGCAATATAAATAGCCAAGGGCATCACAAGGATTACTACAGAGTAATTTTATGGTCGTCACTTTTTCATACCCATAAGCGGTATCAATCACACAGATGTAGATTCATTAGCTTAGGTGATGCTGCTGGTGCTTGTTGGTGTAACCAATGTGCCTGCGTTATTTTTGCATTACTTTTCTTAAATGTCTATTTTAAAAGCCCTTTTTGAAGGCATGTATCCATGCCTGTTATGAATTCATACAGTGTAGTGGTTGTAGTCCAGTGTGTTGATGCAAACCTACTGAGAATTAAGGTCTGCTTTTTAGGTTTTCTATGGTGGAATAGTTCAACACGTTGTTTCTTCAACAATAAAGATTACAGAAAAGGCTTTTTGTCTGTCATCTCACTACATGGTCTACAATGTAGTCGTCCTTTTTCAATTTACATGATATTTGCAGGCTCCTTTATTTGATTTACATGCTTTTTACAGGCTCCTTTATTCGATTTACATGAAAATTTACAGGCTCCTTTATTCGACTTACATGATATTTACAGGCTCCTTTATTCGATTTACATGGTTTTTACAGGCTCTTTTATTCTATTTACATGAAAATTTACAGGCTCCTTAATTTGATTTACATGATATTTACAGGCTCCTTTATTCGATTTACAGGCTCCTTTATTCGATTTACATGGTATTTACAGGCTCCTTTATTTGATTTACATGAAAATTTACAGGCTCCTTTATTCGATTTACATGGTATTTACAGGCTCCTTTATTCGATTTACATGGTATTTACAGGCTCCTTTATTTGATTTACATGAAAATTTACAGGCTCCTTTATTCGATTTACAGGCTCCTTTATTCGATTTACATGGTATTTACAGGCTCCTTTATTCGATTTACATGAAAATTTACAGGCTCCTTAATTTGATTTACATGATCTTTACAGGCTCCTTTATTCGATTTACAGGCTCCTTTATTCGATTTACAGGCTCCTTTATTCGATTTACATGTTATTTACAGGCTCCTTTATTCGATTTACATGGTTTTTACAGGCTCCTTTATTCGATTTACATGAAAATTTACAGGCTCCTTAATTTGATTTACATGATATTTACAGGCTCCTTTATTCGATTTACATGGTATTTACAGGCTCCTTTATTTGATTTACATGAAAATTTACAGGCTCCTTTATTCCATTTACATGATATTTACAGGCTCCTTTATTAGATTTACATGAAAATTTACAGGCCCCTTTATTCGATTTACATGGTATTTACAGGCTCCTTTATTCGATTTACATGATATTTACAGGCTTCTTTATTCGAATTACATGATATTTACAGGCTCCTTTATTCGATTTACATGATATTTACAGGCTCCTTTATTCGATTTACATGAAAATTTACAGGCCCCTTTATTCGATTTACATGATATTTACAGGCTCCTTTATTCGATTTACATGAAAATTTACAGGCCCCTTTATTCGATTTACATGATATTTATAGGCTCCTTCATTCGATTTGCATGAAATTTACAGGCTCCTTAAAACCATTTACATGTTATTTACAGGTAACCTTTAGTCGATTTACATGCTATTTACATGGTTTATGTCCCTTGGTTTGAGAAATTTACAGGATCGTCTTCATAATTTACATGTTTCACTTAAAATATTTACATGTTTTTTACAGGAATATCTCAAAACATGTAAATGGGTAAAAAGTATGGAAATTACCATTTACAGTATCTTTTTGACGATTTACATGTTATTTACATGTTTTTTACATAGTATGTAAATTTTCAACTTTTCCAGTGTATAATAATAGCTCCTGTTCCCAAAATATAGGAAGGTTCTTTGATCACTTGTTGTTGACCGTTCGTAGATTCCAAAAGGTTGCTCGTAGGTTGCTATCTTTGCCAGGTTTCTCAGCGTTAGTTGAATGTGACACCTTCTTGCCTAAATACTTTCAGTTTATGGTCGGTCATGCGTCTAAAATGTCTTGTCCAAGAGCATATCGTAGCTCTGTGTCCGAGTGTAAGACTTGGGCTTTGCGTTCCTGTGTGGGTTTTTCGGTTGAAGAACGTCAGTGGTTAATGGATACGAAACGTTTGCCTCGTTCTAATTGGATGTGCCACGCTGGGGTATTCGGCTTGTTTAGAGCCATTTACAAAGGTACGGGCCACAAATGCGAACCAAACTACGTTGAAAACTTAAAGGGCACTCTAAAAGTGTTGGCTAGAGGATTGGCGGTTTCTCAGCTTTTAACACGCGTCGTTAATGGCAAGGTTGTTTACTTGTTCAAAGTTACCGATCAAATGAACAGTAAATTGGATGTTTTGGCTCAGGATTTGAAGATAGTTGATAGTACTTTTTCTTTCTGGCAAAAACAACTTAAAAATTTTGCCAAATCGGTCAGGTGTCATGAGGATTTGACAATGGAGTTTCTTTCTAAGTATACCGCGGAAATAAACCGCGCTTTCGTTGCGTTGCTTAGGCTTTTTGAGATCCAAGACACATTAAGCCAGGTTTCCCAACTTAATGAGAAAACGTTGATAGGTTATTCAGATTTGCCTAAATTTGTCTCTTCGCATTTGTCTGCAAAGCTGACTATTGATCCATCGTTGAAATTGACTGTGACGGCGTTAGAGGAAGGTTTGTCTGTTCTTGCGAGCCCTATGGTTGATATCGAGCATGAAGGTGATGGCCTAATTGTCAATATTTTGATGTTAGCACCGGAAATCAAGGACCTAAATAGTTTTTGTGTAGTAGAGCATTTGACACCACTTAAATTTAATTTATCGGGTAAATGTTTTACAGGGCCTGTTCAACATACAAACCTTGCTTTAATAACTTGTCCAAATTCGAAACAGATAGTATCGGTAGAAGCGTTAGATAGGTGTTTTAGCAGTGAAATAGGTTTTCTCTGCCCTAAAAATTTGCTAAGAACGGTGACTAGCTTGCAATGGTTGGGTTTTGCTTGGAATCCAGACCTGAAGCTTTCTTTCCCGAGAAATCACGTGCCTGCTCAGAACTGTGAACATATCCATCCATTGGTTCATCTTGGAGGCAGATACTTTCTTTCTACAACTACCGGGACAATAACTTTGAACAGCGGCGAGTTAAACATTTCTCCACTAGCAGTCTACAATTTTCCATGTAATGTCAGCTTTGTTGGAATGAAGGCCAGTCTAGCCACCTGTCCGCAGCGCCTGATGGTATCATTACCACTTTTCTCATCGTCCACAGTTACGTATGTTCAGTGGGATCCAAAATCAAATGATTTGTCAGCACTGCACTTACACCACGAGTCTTTAACCATCCCACCGCCTATTAAGATCAATCGTACTGTGATTAATGACTTTGATGAGTTGTTTCAGCGCTATGATAATCAACTTAGCTCGACACTGAAGAAGGCAGATAGTATGATCGAGCAGATAGAGGAAACAACAGAGAGCTCTTACGTCGCCTACATTGCCTTTGCTGCACTTACGCTATCAGTGGTCAATCTCATCGTGTTTTGTGTTGTTTGTCGCTGTGTCTTCAGGAGTTTTAGCCGTCACTCTATCCAAAAGCTTCCGCCACCGTTGCCAGCTCCTGCCTCTTCAGTCTGTCACCACGAAATCTGCGGACATTGCTCCAAACCAGTTAGGAAAAATCGCCGTAAAAAGTCAACCAGAAGGAACTCTCAAGAGTTACAGCGAGTTGGACCAAAAGAGCATTGAAAAGGCATTGTCAAAAGAACTGAGTTGAACTTTGTTGAACTGTTTACGATGTCAGTCTACATAATAACTTTAACTCTGATTAATTTCTCCAGAATGCTAGATGAGATAGCAGCTATTAACCTAGCTTCAGTTAGTGGTCGTTTTCAGTCGTTTATGCTTCAGAATGATGGTTGTAATTCAAGGCAAACACCACTTGTTTTTCGTATAGAATTCCCTTTTTCGTGGCAGTCTTTGGATTTGTTTTTGGGTCTATTTTCAGGTTTTGGCCGAAATTTAATTTGGCAGGACGATAATGTTGTTGAATTTGTGCAAATTTGTCATTACTTCATGGTGAGCGAACGATTTATCAATGACATTTTTCGTGTTACTTTCCCGCCGGATTATTGTCATTCGTTTAGAGAAAATCAGTTTTGTGAGGTGTTGTTTGCCTTAAAGTTTTCAGGTTACCTTAATTTAGCGCGAAACCTTATGTCTTTCGCGTCACGCCGATATAAAAATATTTTTGTTTTTCAAGATTTAGTGGCCGCCACAAGTGTAGCTAGCTTTCAGCGTGCGGTAGAACGTCGTTTTGATGAGCTGGACGAAAGTTGATTTCCTAGTTAAAACTTTCTTTTGTCATCGTTGTTATTGTTGTATTTTCAGAAAATATGGATCGTCTCCATCAAATCGCAAAATGGATCTGCATATTTTGTTTTGAAGAAAAAGATAGTGTTACGTTTGATTGGACAGTCATGAGATGCGATCACTTGGTTTGCCTGCGATGCTTCCGGCAAAGAGCCGAGGAACTAAAAAGGATGTTCCAATGTCCTTGTGGTTGCCGCTTTCCAGAAAGCGCTTACGATTACATCGTGAACTTCACAGCTACGGGTCGTGCCGAGGCGGAGAAAATGTGATGGCATGATGTATAATCCCTCTGAACTTTGTTTTTAGTATGTCAACTTTTGAAAGAATCCTATTGATTTAGGGACAAAACAAGAACAAAGCATTTTTCTACAATGGATTTTTATGTACCTTTTTTTTAGTACACGCAAATATGTATATTTTTAACTTGTACTGGCTTATTACTCAATTACATGTACTCTTAAAGGGCCTCTCGTTGCCTTGTTTTACCTATTTTGTCACTGTTTTATCAGATTTTATACTTTTGTAGTATTAGTAATTTCCATATTTTTACCTATTCGTAGATTTTTAATCGTACAGCATCGAGGACGATGCAGAATTTAACAAGGGGGGTATGTTAGGAAGTTTAAAAAGAATCATTTTTATTAGAACGTTTTTACTAGTTCCAATTAAGGGTTTATGCTTAAAAGTATTTCTTGTTTACAGTTTGTTGGTAGTTTAAGGTCATTCGGTTTAGGATAGCCCACAGGGGCATTTCCTTAGTTTTTGAGTTGTACTGTCTACTGAAAGGATTTGTTGAATTCAGGTGTGGTATCTTAAAGTAGGCATGCTTGAGAATGAGAGCTGACCTTGGATTTTACCTACATGAAGATTCCTGTTTGGGTTTATAGTTGAGGCTGTAGTTTTATCATCCAGCTTTTATTGGTTGTCTTCCACTTGTCATTATCGAACATATAGGTGTGTTTCAGACACTGTATTAAGCAACAGGAAGAGAAGCAAAAGTTCCCACGGTCAGCTAACCCAAACATGTCTACAATTTTGGCATAAAAGAAGCTTGATTGTAGCTGGTAGTTAGTTAGAATCGGTGGAAAAGTACGGAAACTCAAGACGTTGTAATAAAGAAGCTTGCCTAGCAGAGTCTTGGTACCTCTTCGTATTTATCAAGCGAGTCAGTCATCAACAGAAACTTGGTTAATCCAAGAACTGAAACCAGCTTTTAATGTCACCGTCAGCAGTGAGAAACTGATGCTTTATTAATTAGCTGTAGCTTTTTAAAGATTCACTGTTAAGATTGTTTTCTTAATCTTGGTTCCAGACCTCTTATCACTATTGTATAAAAGGTTTGCCAAAATTGTAACGGTCACTTTTGAAAATGTTTGTCGGACTAGCTTACGAAACGTCAAGTTTATATAAAGATGCGTAAGTTTTCTAATGTTTATTACCGCTGTTTGTGTTTTATTTTTGATCAAGCTACGATGTCTCAGGAACAAAAGGCTTTATGATAAGCAGAGATGTTCAGGACCTTTAAAAGAAAGGATTGCTCTCGAGCTCAATTGTTACGTTTCGGTTGTGATTACCGTTCAGTGACTCAGTTAAAGTCAATATAATTTTTCATGTAAAAAATTTTTTTGGAATATTGCCACAATTCGCTATGTCAATGAACGTCATTTTTGTCGTTTGTTTGAATTCAAGGTAAGAACAAAAATGCCCTGAATAAAGTTGATCTTAGCTTGATTTGACTCGCTGAAAACATGTTACGCTTATAGAAGTGCAATCCGTTTTAGTCGCGTCTAACTTTTTTGCAGACAAAATTGTGGTATGCGAACAGCCGCAACTTTCCACCAAAGTGGATCTAAAGGTCAATTATCTGAACAAAAAATGGCAAAATAAGCAACTGTGTTCAGCCTTACTAATACCCAATGCAAAGCATTCGAAAAAAGCAATGGGAGTTTTAACTTCCATTAAAATATTAAAATATCCAAAAGTTGGAACAAAATCGGCTAAACTCGACTCCTCAATTAGTGGTGTGGGGAAGGAGACGAGACAGACAAGAAACTTTACCCCACGAGTCCTCCAAAACAAGTAACCCTGTGGTTTGTCAAAGGCGGGCCCTTACGCTATCCTCCACAGAGGCTTCTGTTAGTAAACACCAGTGAAAGAATACGGGATGAGCGCTGGCTGGAGGAAACGGGAGCGCGGCGTTCCCCACGCGCTTTAAGGTGTTTTGATACAGTTTTTTGGGACCATACCTAACCTTTTGAATCGGCTCTTAGACAGTCTTCTCCTTGTCAGAACAACGTGAAAGTTGCAGTACTTGTTGATTTTGGATTGAACTTTAGCGTGGTTTACATTTTGTAAAAATCGATATTTCCATGACAACGATAAACAAAAAGCCTCGAAAACAGTAAAATTGAAATTTTGCACGATCCAGATTTCGCTTCGAAAAGCAAATACCAACATCTCAAACTGTGGTGTATGGCAAACAAAATGTGCAAGAACAAAAAAATTCTGTATGTTTGTTTTGAAGTAAATCGCAAAAACATTTTCAACCTTAGTTTTTGCCTAGTAATAGTAAATGCACCGAAAAATAATCAACGCTTTGATGAAATGGCTAGTAAATACTGTTGAAATGTGTCTTTTACTTACTATTTTACGCCTAGAAAGATTTGTTGAAACTGGTGTTCGCGATCTCGAGGACGACTTGTTTTTCTAAGATCATTCGCGTAATAATTTTGTGGTAATTTTTTTATTTGAGTGCTTTTGCGAAAATCTTAAGAACGGCTCGATAGATTTTTTTAAAACATTAAACATGCGTGCTTGACGATGTGACCAATTTTAGTTTTGAGTCTTATTGACATTGATTCACTGGAACACTTTTAGATTTAACGTTAAAGAGGATGTATGAACCGACGGAGAAGGCTGCGTTACAAATTCACAGTTGGCAAGTAGATGCTAATATATTCAAAGTAATGCGTTATTCATTGGTTCGTGATTTTTACCTGGTTTCTTTGTTGTTTGTTGCACTGTAGATTACAACGAAAAGTAAAAATCACGGAGGAATGCATTTTGCATTAGTTTGAATACATTAGCATTTACTTGCCAACTGTTTATATGTAACGCAAGCCTTTCCGTTGGTTCATACATCCTGTTTAACGTTAAATCTAAAAGTGTTCCAGTGAATCAATGTCAATAAGACTCAAAACTAAAATTGGTCACATCGTCAAGCACGCATGTTTAATGTTTTAAAAAAGGTCTATCGAGCCGTTCTTAAGATTTTCGCAAAAGAGCTCAAATTAAAAAATTACCACAAAATTATTGCGCGAATGATCTTTGAAAAACAAGTTGTTCTCGAGATCGCGAACACCAGTTTCAACAAATCTTTCTAGGCGTAAAATAGTAAGTAAAAGACACATTTCAACAGTATTTACTAGCCATTTTATCAAAGCGTTGATTATTTTTCGGTGTATTTACTACTACTAGGCAAAAACTAAGGTTGAAAATGTTTTTGCGATTTACTTCAAAACGAACATACAGAATTTTTTTGTTCTTGTACATTTTGTTTTCCATACACCACAGTTTAAGATGCTGGTATTTGCTTTTCGAAGCGAAATCTGGATCGTGCAAAATTTCAATTTTACTGTTTTCGAGGATTTTTGTTTATCATTGTCATGGAAATATCGATTTTTACAAAATGTAAACCACGCTAAGGTTCAATCCAAAACCAATAAGTACTGCAAATTTCACGTTGTTCTGACAAGGAGAAGACTGTCTAAGAGCCGATTCAAAAAGTTAGGTATGGTCCCCCAAAAACTGTATCGAAACACCTTAATTTTCCCTCTTCCCAGTTTTACGTTCCGCACGCCGCACGTTTTTATTCCAAGCGTGCATTCAAGTCAAGGCGCGACTGTAAGAGGACTCTGCGGAGGAGAGAGGGGCCCTTACAAGCTACATTTCTAGATTTCATTTTAAACCTTTATCTATAACGTAATAAATATTCCGGGATCTGTTACGGAAACCGCAACAAATGTGTATCGCAAAAATTATACGAAACCTAAGTTGTTAGAGTTCAACCTCTGAATTTTGCTACAGCCCTTCCATTGTCAGTATTTTGCAATAAAGTGGTAAATGGTTGTGTGCGTGACCACTTATCGAAAGGTAATATTCCTGTTATCTCTTTAGACACCCTGGGAGAAAGGCGTCCCAACAACCGTTTGCATTTAGTTTAAGTATTAAAGCTTGTCAGTTAACCGTTATATTTTTTGATTCAACAAAATTAACCCACTGTAGATATTAGCGTTTTTGTCTCCTCTTTGTATACATGTATATGTAGGCGAGTTTTCAAATGCAGGAATTAACGTTTCATATTTGAACTAAATTACAGACGGTTTATGTAGATTGCAATGGAAGACTTGGCAAGGCTGTCTTGTACTTAACCGTACTGTGTTCATTTGGTCAATGATACATATACAATCATGACGAAGTACATTCATAGTTGCACATACAATTCAGACTTCTCTGTTTTGATCCAGAAAAGGTTTCAAAAAGCCTTAGAAAGGCCAAGGCTCGAAACTAAGTTTGTGACTCAGTTTTCAATGCAAAAAGGGTTTCCAATCATAGCCTTCTCGCTCCCTTCTCGGCCGAATCAATTTGTAATTTGTCGTTGTTTTGTTTTTCTTGTGTATGTTTTTTTTTCATCAACTGCTCTTGGCAAATCGATTTGCTCGTGGCAAAGACGGTGTTCTCAATTAACATTTTGTGCTAAATACCGTTGACACCTAAATAAAGTGATTTAAAAGCAAACACAAACTGGCAAAAATGTGTCATCTTGGCAACCCTGCTAATAAAAGGTGTGCCATAACGGTTGCCACCGTCACAAAGAAATAAATGTTCTACAATTGAGTTTTTAGAACTCTCGCTTCTTTTTCCAAAAAAATAATTGATATAAAAAGCGAGAATACTATGGCTCGGGTTGATCACGGATTCAGTAGCTAAAAGCTGCTTTTGCTAAAATTTGCTGCTTTGAACTTCGGTAAAAATTTGTATTTTCATTTTGTCTTGGTCATTATCATTTGTCTGTCTGTTTCGGTTGGTTTTTTGCGAGTTTACCAACTGCTCCTGAGATATCGGCATCTATTTCTTGTGACAACAGCAAACTGGCAAACTGGCAAAAGATGTGTTATCTTGGCAGCCTGCTCCTAGAAGACAGAGTGGCCTGTAGATTAACTAACTAAAGTTGTGGACTGGCAAAATAAACATCGAAATAAAAGTTCAAGTATCTTTCCAAATCAGAGTTAATAAGCGGCAAAAAACTGTTATTCCTGTGCCTCCATCGTGCGACTTGTCATATATAGCCGAAAAAAGCAAAGGCGAAAACATTGCTGATTTCTTCTGATTCTTTCTTTAGCATCTTAGTTGAACCAAACCTTGTAGACAAATTAACGTGGATTAGTTGAAATTAATTTTTAAAATAAAGTTTGGATGCAACTTGCCACGCAGTACTGTTTTGCCTTTGTTCAGTCCAGAGAAATTCCCGCCAAAATGAACGCTTCCATCGAAGCCAATCAAAAATAGGGAAAAAATGCCTGGCATATAATATATAGCTCCGCATTAGTGATTAACAATGATTTATCCTTGTTATGTAACGATGAAAATCCTATTAAAAATGCAACCAAGGCATAAGATAAATAGCAACGCTGCTGAATTCAGTGAACTGCAGAAATAAATCATGATCCTGTTCTCCTAATCGACAGATCAAACGTCTGCAAAAGGAGTGAAGTGGTGACATATGAAACAGTTACATATATTGTCCAATACTATCAAGAGGGATACAAAATAAAATGCGGACCCTTTGGCTGGAAGCGATGTCAAAGACACAGGTAAGTGAAATTATTCCAAATAAGTAGATGGACATTTTCCAAACTTCAGACTCATTACAGTAGTCTGGAAAACAACTCTGATTCCTTAACATCTTTTTCAATTCTGTATCACGGTTCTTTGATATCAACGAACATGTTCTTTCCTGATCCTGTCATAGTAACCAAAATTTGAAATAGTTTCTCTAACAGGATCTAGAAAGGACACGGGGTACTTCCTTGGCATGTTGTCACGAACTGTCGTCACAAAGGAAGATGTCTCACCCCAAAGGAGAATCAGAGGGGCCATAGACTCTAAATCGGGATAGCGGGTATAAAGCTCCAGTATTTTACCGAGACATTTTGTCCCGTGACTGCCAACACGGAGTCACGTGACAAAACTGCGGCGGAATCGAAAGCTTGAATGTGTGTTACAGAACCCTTTTTAGATCCTAATAGAGTAATTTTTTCAAAGTTTGAAGGTTCTTTGAATTTGTTGTCATTTGTCTCACCTTGCACGCTCTTGGTTTGATGTAATAGGACTTTGAGGAGCCCAAGCCCCCTTACCTGGAAGACTGCTTAAACTATCCATGAATAAATTCCTCATTCCTAGTATAACTAATGCGCCGATCAATTCGAAAGTTCAACATCCCCCCCCCGGCAACCCCCCGGGCATTTGAACTTTTGAAGATTGGCTTGTTCAAATTCCCTCCCCTCGGGGCAAGAAAGCCGTTCAAATGCCCCACCAATTAGTGCTGAACTGCCTCTCCTCAAAGACAAATTTGGTCTTCAATCAAGCACTTTACATGCCTTTCAGAGAGAGATATGTCGTAATGACACCTTCAATCTTCTTTTAAAGACCCTTTTCAAAGAGTTATTCACTAACAAAGGCGAAATTCTATCTTGTAAATTCGTCAGACCCCGCAAAAACCGAAAAAATTCACAGGCCTTTTACGTTAGAACAAGAGATAAATCCGGTTCAAATTCCCCACCCTTCCAACGCAACGTTCAAATTCCCCCCTCCCCGGGCACGATGCACAGTCAAATGCCCGGGGTATGCCCGGGGGGGGGGATGTTGAATTTTCGAATTGATCGGCGCATAATCCAGGGATAAAGAGGCGTTCCCGTAAACCGAGTTATTCCTCGACTAAATATCTCTCGGTTAAACTCATATTACACCGGTTAAACAAGTTATCAGTTTTCTAGTTGCGAAAGAAACAAAACTTTAAAACTTTCAACAGAGAAGAACGAAGGGAAAATCTCGATTCACTGAAAAGTGGTGCTGATGCGAATCAAAATTAAGCTAAAGCTACTTAGAATCGATTAGCTCAACTCTTCGTGATTATTTCAGTGGGCGAAACTTGAGCTTACCCTTGATATAATTTAAACAAATTTATACATGTTAGAATTGCCTGTCGAAAATAATTGGGGACAGTGAAGGAGTAATTTGTGCTGGATAATTGTTTTGTTACTTTCGTTTTTTCTACGAAATTCGAGAGTTCGGTGTACATAGATTTAACCAAGCCTAAAGGCCGGAGCTACCTTCTTTGCATTGCTGGAACTTACTCATTTTTGAAAGTAATTACCAAAAGAAAAAATTAGGAAAAAAATGAAAGAAAAAAAAAAACCTTTCATCCCTCTGGGATTCGCACCCGAGCTGCAGGAACCCCACTTGATCACCTTCTGCTATGACGTCAAATGTAGTCTTCATTTTAATATTAAAGGTGGCTCCAAGTAGTTTTTTAAGCTGTGAAGCTATGAAGTTAGTTCATCTCCGCTTCTGGACGCACTTGGATGGGAAAAGTTGATTTCCAACCGACAAAAGCACAAGGCCATCATGGTTTTCAAGTCTTTGCATAATCTCACTCCAGTGTATCTCTACAACACGTTTCGCAATTTTAATACTCATTATGGCTTAAGAAACTCGACAAACAAACTTATATTACCTAAGCCTAGAACAGAGTACCTGAAGCGCAGCTTCTCTTATAGTGGTGCTGCTTTATGGAATTCTCTGCCACAGGCTCTTAGGGAATGTAACTCCCTGGGGGCTTTCAAAAAGAAAGCGAAAGCTTACATTTCTTCTTTAGGCTTCCACACGGCAATCATGTAAATCAGTTGATTTTTGTAGCGTATAATATTAGGATATTTTTTATAATAGTTTTTTTAGAGTAAAAATATACGGCGATACTTCACACCGAAACGTCTAATTAGATATTTATTATCCAACTTCACCTTTTTCAACCTCTTTCAATAACTTGAAAGAAATAAAGGATGAGCGAGTGCACGGTACTGTACAATAACCAACTGTACAATATTTATATCTTATTAGACAGTTTAGTGTGTAGTATGGTGGCATATTTGTACGAGTCACGCCGTATTTTAGCGAGCCCGTAGGGTGAGTCAAAATACAAGAGACGAGTAAAAATATCCCACGATACTACTCACTAAACCGTCTATTAAGGGATATATTATTCAACTTAGCTGGGAAATGGGAAAGTGGTCTGCTTATAAACGGCTGAGTTGCGTGACAAACTAACGTGACTTTTGAGCAGCGAGTGACTGGGCCAGAGAGACCAGGTTTGGTAGGTTGGAAAAGCCGGAATGGCAGAATTCGGAATTCGGAATCCGGAATAGTCGGAATATTCGGAATAGTATTTTTTTTAGATAAATAAATAAATAAATAAATAAATAAACTAAGTCTCTTAACATTTCTTATCACGCCAGGAAGTCTTCAGGAAGTGTCCAGGAAGCCTTGTTTCTTCCAACCCCTACTCTGTATGGGGGGGGGGGGGAGAAGTGATGGGGGAGGGGAGAAGTGGGCTTTGGGAATGGGAATATTAGGTATATAGGTCTATTTTGCAGTATTTTTTGGAACTTAAAACAGCCCACAAATGTGTAAACGGGCAAGAACTAGTATTATTCAACAACAAAGACATTTTAATTGAAAACCAAACCATATTTCACAAAGACTGGTTCCAAAAAGAAATTTTTCTCATACAAGATCTTTTAAAAGATGATGGCAATTTTTTTACTTATCCGGAATTTGTCCGAAGATACGAGCTTAAATGCACTTTTTTAACTTATATGCAAGTTGTCTCGGCAATCCCAAAACATTTAGTCAAAAAGGCAAGGGAAAAACATTTAGACAAGAGCACCTTTCTAGCCGTAGATGCTTTCCAACTCTCGCCCAATACTGTAATAGACCTACTCAAAATGAAAAACAAGGATTACTACCGGCTCCTAATTAACAAAGACAATCAAGAGATAAAAGCTGAAGTGAAATGGTCTCGAGACTTGCATTCGGAAGAATTTAGACTAGATGATCTTTTCAGCCGTGTTAAAAATGTTTGCAAAGAAAATAAAATGAGAGAATTTTATTTCAAACTTATTCATAGAATAGTGGTGACCAAAAAAGAGCTTTTTTTCTTCGGTATAGAAGACGACATGTTTTGTTTATTTTGTCAAGAACCTGACTCAATAAGTCACACTTTCTTAAATTGCCGCTGGTCAATTCAGTTCTATTCGGAGGTAATCAAGTGGTTTAACAAAGAAAATGACACCACCTTCTCGCCAAGCCCCGTAGAAATACTGTTCGGGAAAAAATCAAGCAATTGCTCTCAAGGCTCGTTTAAATTGTTAAGGAAATTTAATTATACACTCCTGTTTGCCAAATACTATCTATATACACAAAAACTACTCAAAAAAGAAATAAACACGAAAGAGTATATTAGGAAACTCACTTTTAAATATCAAATTGAAAAGCTATTTTGAGCAGTTATCAACGCTGTTCTGCAGCCCTCCCCACTACTCTTACTGTTAGTCATAAGAAGAATACTGTGTGGTAAATACTCCCTTTTTGTCTTTCTTTAATTTTTATGTATGTATTCTTATTTTAGCGACGTATGTAATGTATTAAGTAATTCTACTGTAAATAATGTCACTGTATTGTATATTATTATTAAAAAAAAAAAAAAAGAAAAACGACATCACTACAAGAGATTCATAAAATATCTCTTTCTTTGCTTCATAACAGAAGCTCCTCTGAGACGAATACTGACAATATTTTCCTTCGGCATAACCGTGCAGTGTGTTCCACTGCGAGGTATCATTTGGCAGGAAACATATTGGACGAAGTAAGAGCGAAAAAAATTCGTTTGGCCGGCTCAGTCACAAAATAATTCCAGGAAACAATAGCCTGACAATTGACGAATAAATTTCTGCATGCTTTTGGACGATTTTCGACAAGATGGCTCCGGAGGAAACGGATTTTGAAAGAGACCCCACTCAGAAACAATTTCGTGTTACACGAAATTCATAAAACAGCAAGCGCGGCGCGCAAGGCTTTTTGGGTGAAGGTGGGCCTTTAAAATAACTTTTATTGTAATGATTAAAATGATGCAACGAAACTGTACCACCACAAACGCTGTATGGTGTACTATTCATCACTAGTAGTTGAAGTCCATCACAAACTGATTGAGCGATCTATTAAGGAAAGAAAATGATACCTTTGGTACTTTCATTACCGGTCGGTACCGTTTTCGAAAGTTAATACCTTTTCGCGAAGTCGTTGAAATGAGATGTCACTGCGCTAAAAGAAACATAATTGCCAATACTACCCATCACAGCAGAGGTCAGTTACATCGCAACAACGATTAGTTGTTTATTAGTGAAAGAAAATGAGATCTCACCTTCCAACTCTTCTTCCAAGAGTCAAGTTTGTCCTTTAATAACTTTCATCGCAGTCAATTAAGAAATAGGTTAAGACTGCGCCAAGAGATACGTAATGCATTGTGCTACCCATCGCACAAGAGTGCAGTTACATCGCAACCACATGTAAGTATGTATTAGTAAAGGAAAATGACACTTCTCCT
Source organism: Siderastrea radians (assembly GCA_964017195.1). Lineage (NCBI taxonomy): Eukaryota > Metazoa > Cnidaria > Anthozoa > Scleractinia > Rhizangiidae > Siderastrea > Siderastrea radians. Next base: position 3,096,989 of record OZ024894.1, on the reverse strand, counting down.
TCCTTCCCTTCCGGTCTTTTCTTCCAAGAACCAAGTTTGTCCTAAAAAACTTTCTTCACAGTCAATGAAATAAGTTAAGACAAGAGACACTGGATTGTGCTACCCATCGCAAATAAGTCATTTCACTGCAACCCTCTAAATCAACATCAAAATCACTTTTGACCCTTCATGTGCCTAATAGATAGCTTTCGCCCCAGATATTGAAACGATTCCCAGTCGCAACATCTGTGATTGATCTATGCGTGAAGACAAAAAATTGCATACACGCTGCACTCAAATGCAATAAACGTCTAAGAGCCTCCCAAATTCTCTCACGTGAGGAGTTTTTGATGGTGCGAGATTCAGAGTTAACATCATTATTTGCTTTCTTTGGAGAGGGACAGTTTTTTTATTTTCCAAAAAGAATTGATTCCACATTTCACCACCACCACCGTAAGACTACGAGGCCTTTTTGACCTAATTCCTGTACAAATGTACACCTTTCCAAACATAAACGCTATAAAGTCAAACGCAGAAATGATCTGCTCCGTCCCTTTTCCTGAGCTAATGACAAGATTTCTCAGTTTTTCATGAAAAGCGAAGGGATTAATCGCAACCAAGCAGTTTTCAGAATCTTTGTCACTGAAGATGGACCTAGTCTAGTATACTTCAAATACTAAAAAGACACCTTGGATAGGGAAAGCAAGTCAGTAGATGCAGAATCACCATCCAAGAGGAATAAGAGGAAGACGAGTAATCCCAGAAAAATCATTAGAGAGTACTCGAGATTCTGTCTGCTAATTGCTAGAGTGAGGAAGTACAAAGAAGTCACTTTCTACCTTAAATAGATCGCTCAATAATTTTGCAATAAACAAGCACTAATTGCGATGAACAGTACACCGTACAGTGTTTGTGGGGATGCAGTTTTGTTGGATGTGAGTTACTACAGTAAAAGTTAACTTTTGAAAACAACCTGAAGTGAAAGTACCGAGGGTGTCATTTTCTATACTCAATAGATCGCTCATGGTGGTGTAGTTTCATTGGATTTCGATCACTACAGTAAATTAAAGTAATTAACTTTCGAAAATGGCGAGTATAGATGGAAAAATATTGAAGTCTTTGAAAGCCCGCATTCGTTGTGTTTTCGATATCACCGCGTTCACTTGGTAAAATCGGTCAAAGATGTGTTGCTTTATCCCTCTTGACCTGACTTTCCTGTGTTTTGGGGTGCAACAATGCTTTATACTTGCAAACAGGGAATCGGTAACCGATACCCAAAATGCTGAAATCGGCAGTTGGTAACCAGTAACCAAATTCCATTTGGTGCTTGATTACTCTGAAACTTGTGCGGTTACCCGCAAGTTTCTTTTTGGATTCCAGTAGCCCTGGCTAAGATCTGCTTTCCCCTTAGTCATAACCCGTGAAAAAATTCCTCTGTATTGGGAGGCACCGTCCCTAATATGTAGATTACACCTGCTATCTTTCGCCCTTCGTCCCACAGTGTGTGGGATGTTAAATAAGATCATCCGAAATACTAGACACACAATTGCATCAAACAATTCATTTTTGCCCCATGACGTTAAAGTGCAATGATCCTGTCATAATTTGCAAAGTGATTCCAACAAACTTTCAACCAAACTCCAGTGTGATTGCGTTTAAATTTTTTTGTCTCATTTCTTTGTTTTGTTCATGCAGACAAAAGACCCGTGCACATCCTAAGAAGATCTCCCTTACAAGGATAGATTATTACCTTCAGTGCTGTGACGGATGGCGTAGAAGGGGCTCTAGCTGCCCAATAGGTTTGTTCTGTAGTATAATTTAAAACGATCATTTTAAATCCTATACTGGCCAATTTCTCATTCAAATGAAACCTGAACTAAATTTCTCGTGTACTGAGTTGATAGGTGAGGCTGGCATATATGCTCAACAAATGTCAGTTTAGTTGACTCACCGTGTAAAAATTAATCTTGCGACCATATTCTGGCCAACTTTTTAATTTTAACAAAATTTCTCGTGCACTGATTTGATAGGTAAGGCTGGCATATATTATTTGATTCACCGTGTATAAAATTAAGAGCGACTTTCCGGAAATATCGACCTAGCAGTGGCACAAATGCAAAAAATCGATTTCGCTCATATTTTGCTCATAGAAAGGCCCTAGTGAGAAACTGAACGGGCTGTACTTAGTTTTTCCAAATACGGCCTCCTCTCGAGAAAATACGAGAAACAAAATTCTACCGAAGTCGAGCATAAAATCCACTTCCGGTGAGATGCAATTTCCCCCAAATTTGGTCGGTTCGCATACTAGTCGAACCAGGACAAGATACGAAACTTCAAATAACATGGGTGGTTCTCCAAAGTCTTCTTGTACTGATCAACAAAAAAATTTGTAAAATCTAAGTTATTTTTATGCCTCGTTAACAAAGAAAATTTGTAAAATCCAAGCTACTTTTATGCCTACTTTTTTACACCTGAAAAAGATCTAGAACAACACGCTATAATCAAGTTGAGAGTTTTTTGCAACCAAATTTTAGCTTCTAAATATAGTAAATTTTCACTACGGGCGATAACTTTCATAAAATGACGTAATAATTTCATAAAATGAATTTCTGTAGCATATTTATATACTACTTTATCGGAATATCAAAACCAACCCTTGGGTAAATCGTTTACAGTGACCTGCAGGGCCTCGAGTTCAACCCTTTTTTTTGGCGAAAATATGGCTTTCGCGTTATGCGTGACACCGCTAGTCAGAGAGACTTACGAGAGCCAAAGGGGACACTAGAAACATAATTTAGAACAACACGATCGGGATTATAATTTCAGTAGTATATGGTGAGTCACAATCGTATCAGTTTTTGTTGAAGTCCCATCTCCTCGCATTGCTCGGCGGTAGAGCTTCAACAAAAGCTGATACAATTGCTGACTCACCGTAACTACTAAGGCCACCGGCACTCCATCAAGCAAATAAAGCGTTTTTCAGCCTTTAGCCCGGCGCTTCGATGCAAATTGAATAAATAATTTCTCTTGGGTGTATTTTGGGTGCGATATCTAATGTTCCATGTCAAAGCAATCGTTACATGTGACCACAGCACAAGCATCAATCTTTGAAAACCGCGAGAAAACCATCTCCCCGAAAGATTGGGCGGCCTCTTTTGACGAGAGGAAAGGCAGGCCTTTCTTCCCTAACCATCAAGAGTAAGAGATTAATGACAGTCAGTTTATGCGTATCATTGACGATGTAATGGAAGGAATGGCTTTTGGTTCTTCCACAAAAGAAAAACAAAGGCACGCAATGCGTGCAGAGCCAATGACGTTTTGTTCCGTAAAATGGTGAAATTTATGAGGACAACCTGCGGGTCTTACACCACTACAGTGCGGTCCCACCCTAACTCCCTCAACCACCCCTTCCCCTCCCCGCTTAAAATGGCCGATAAAGGCTACTGGAAAGCCTTACTGTATACTCAGTTCGTCTTACTATTTCTCTTCGGCGACTTTGTAGTGGATACAACTGCAAGACTCCACAAAAACGGCCTCAGTGAAGAAGGGTAAGTGAAGAACATGAGTGAAAGTTGTGAAGTGCGATATGATATTTTAGGTTTCAGGTGATACACAACGTGAGTGTTTTGTAATTGTCGCATTGTTCTTGATGCGTTTAATTCCAGTTAAAGGACGTTTTGAAGACTAATTTAATCGAACCTTTAAGGAAAATCGAAAAAGGTTCGAGTTATGGGGAAATGACATCAAAGGACAAGAACTGCAGAAATTGGAGAAAGTAGCTAGTCACCCAGTGTAATAAGCTAGAAGGCAAAAATCTATCGAATCAATTTGATAAAACCTTCAGTTGTTCTATTTCCCTTACTCGCGAATGCAAAACAGTAGTTTTTTCTCATATCTTGCTTCCAAGACTGCTAGTTGTTGTCAATTGTAATACACTCAGTTTTTTTCATAAGAACGTGGAACATTGGAGTTAAGGCGCTTCTGAGACGGATCTCACTGTCCCTAGTTCTTTGGCCATTAGAGTCTGGAAATGTTCTAAAGGCTGTTCTTCAGTTGCACCAGGAAGTGACCGGAGGCATATAGTATCATCTTTGTGGGTTTTTTTTTATCAAGTTACACAATATGCAAAAAAACGAAAGAGATGAAAAGGGAACGAGAAGCCATAACATGACCGAAAGAAAAGGCGCCAAAACCTTGCTGTGTTGCAGCGTTTCTTTGCAAAGCTAAATAAATCAATATATATGATCTGGTTATGCATGTGATCGAGTCGAGATGTTATTGAATAGACGACAAGTTCGCTAGGGATCACTAATTATAATTCAATCATGGCTTAACCCGGTTGAACTTGTTTGAACAATGGGGCCTAGAAGATGACCAAATAAGGAGCAAAAGGGGACTTTGATCTTGAGCAAACTTTCATTTAGCACATTATTTTTCCAGACAAGTGGCATGCCTCGTTGTTTTGTCATTATGTGGCTTATGTGAGATGCGAGTACTTTAAAGTTTCGTTGATTGCTTTTTATTGCTTTGCCTAGGCCTCACAGTTGACTTCAGTCTTTTAATTTTGAGCTCGCAACTAATATTTTGGAATATGATAGACTGCCATAGTCTCATCTTTTGACCCAGCTTTTAGAAATTCAGTAGGTGACTGTAGAGTTTTGCAGGATTTAGGTGACGAAAGGGGCAAAATGATTCGTATTTCTTTTAAAAATATCTGTTGGCTTCAAGTGAGATGATCAAAATAAACAAGCGGGGTTGCTATTATGGGGAGTTGTTTGTGACAAGTGGTCAAGCGAAGAAGCGCTTTCGAGGGAACCTGATCGATGAACGGAGGAACGTACCAAGGAACGAAGTCTTATTGAAGTGCCGGACAACATTAAAACAAAACAAGACCAAACAAAACGCGCCGCTTTTGAAGTAAAACGAATTTTAACAGGCTAGCGAACAATTATTTTCGAACGAGTGTAACTTGCATAGCGATGGAGACAAAAGGTTATCTGGTATTAAACGTTTAATCGATTTTCCTTCAGTAACAGCTTAAATTTCTTAGAATTATGATCAGTTTTCCGAGATTTCTCATTTCTTTCCATCATTCTGTAAGTTCAATGATGTCAAAAATCTGAGAGAACTACGCATATATATATATATATATATATAAAAAAAACAGTTAATGGTTGCCTCAGGCCAACAAAGAATGCCACTGCGTCAGGAGGATCAAAGATTCACAGTCCAAGCCTCACTGCATGGAATTAAAACTCGTTGAAGGAAAGCGAGGACGGACAACTTCTGACGATTAAAAAGTTAAAAAAATTTAATAAAAAATAAAAACGTTTCGGTCTTAGACCTTCATCAGTTACATGAAAAATTAAACTTAACAAATCTACCTAAATAAGATTACAGAACAAAACAAGACGCAAAATACAATTCAACGCTATGAGTTACGTAACCGGCGTGATTATAACAATACTAAAACGAGGATAAGTGACGCTAACATTCAAATATAAAAACAATGTAGTACAACGATTATATAACGAAAAAAGGAAAAATAAACAATACTAACAATTAAACGTAATTACAAGGTGTAGATACAGGTACAACACTAGATAAATGAACGATACAAGGCAAAAATATAACAAAAGACCGGAAATATGCTGCTATAAAAATAAATAACAAAAGATGACAGATAAGACTAAAAACTGCTAATTCAAAAAAGATGACATTTGCAAAGCGGCAAAAGAAAGGGCAGTCAAAAGGAAAGCAACCTACGTTTACGCAAACATGGATCATACCAAAATCCCAAATCGAGGCCTTTGGAGCCCCAAAGGGCCGATAGACAACAAAATCCCTGGGGGGGCCTTAAACAATAATGACCGTAATAAGTTCCCCGAACAGGGCCTTTGAGTATACCCAACACCTAAGAGGCTGACAAAATCCAAGAAAAGGGCCTTTGAACGGCCATATATCGCAAACAAAGAATCGCAAAAAAGAAAATTAATTATAACAAATTCTATTCCTAGAATGAAATTCTTTTCTTTTATTTAAACCATGGGGTGCCAAAGAGAATAGCTGAGCACTCCAATAAGCCTCCTTTGTAATTAAAAGCCTGTCGATCTCATCCGAGTTGTTTGGGGCCTGCGCCTGATCAATACATTGGGGTGCTCAGCTATTCTCTTTGGCACCCCATGGTTTAAATAAAAGAAAAGAATTTCATTCTAGGAATAGAATTTGTTATAATTAATTTTCTTTTTTGCGATTCTTTGTTTGCGATATATGGCCGTTCAAAGGCCCTTTTCTTGGATTTTGTCAGCCTCTTAGGTGTTGGGTATACTCAAAGGCCCTGTTCGGGGAACTTATTACGGTCATTATTGTTTAAGGCCCCCCCAGGGATTTTGTTGTCTCTCGGCCCTTTGGGGCTCCAAAGGCCTCGATTTGGGATTTTGGTATGATCCATGTTTGCGTAAACGTAGGTTGCTTTCCTTTTGACTGCCCTTTCTTTTGCCGCTTTGCAAATGTCATCTTTTTTGAATTAGCAGTTTTTAGTTTTTAGTCTTATCTGTCATCTTTTGTTATTTATTTTTATAGCAGCATATTTCCGGTCTTTTGTTATATTTTTGCCTTGTATCGTTCATTTATCTAGTGTTGTACCTGTATCTACACCTTGTAATTACGTTTAATTGTTAGTATTGTTTATTTTTCCTTTTTTCGTTATATAATCGTTGTACTACATTGTTTTTATATTTGAATGTTAGCGTCACTTATCCTCGTTTTAGTATTGTTATAATCACGCCGGTTACGTAACTCATAGCGTTGAATTGTATTTTGCGTCTTGTTTTGTTCTGTAATCTTATTTAGGTAGATTTGTTAAGTTTAATTTTTCATGTAACTGATGAAGGTCTAAGACCGAAACGTTTTTATTTTTTATTAAATTTTTTTAACTTTTTAATCGTCAGAAGTTGTCCGTCCTCGCTTTCCTTCAACGAGTATATATATATATATATATATATATATATTTTCCAACCCTTTCTTGTCCTTGGTATAGTGGTTGCATAGGGGCGATTTTTATGCCAGCGGTATCTTATAGTTGGCATAACAGGAAAAGATCTAGATTGCATAATAGATGATGTTTTCGTGCTCTTTAGTAGTCTTTGGAGGTTTTAGTGTTTTTCCTGGAGCTCAGATCATAAGGCTTATCATACATGAAAGTGAACTATGATACAAGGGCAAGAGATTGTCGGTAAATACCGGAAAGTTTACTTGTGGTGCTCACAGTTTCGTATAACTTTCTGCTGGAAGTAGATGAAATCCATGTTTAAGTTTTAAAGGACATAAGCAGAGATCAAAAATAAAACACAAACAGCGGTAATAAAGCTAGTCCGACCTACATTTTCAAAAGTGACCGTTACAATTTTGACAAACCTTTTATACGATAGTGATAAGGGGTCTGGAACCAAGATTAAGAAAACAATCTTAACAGTGAATCTTTAAAAAGCTACAGCTAATTAATAAAGCATCAGTTTCTCACTGCTGACGGTGACATTAAAAGCTGGTTTCAGTTCTTGGATTAACCATGCTTCTTTGATTTTGGAGTGGTAATCAGTTTTGCCCGACGCTAAAATGTCAAAATGATCCCACTTGATATTGTGTCCGGTGGTTTTGACATGGTCTGCAATGGCTGCACGTGTGATCATTTTTAACGAGGGTCTTGAATTGTTCAGTTTTTCTATCATGAAGTCGTCGTTTTGTTTTACCGATGTAGAAATCATTGCAATCCCAGCAACTGGCTTTGTAAATTACTTTAGATTTTTGAGAACGATTCAAGCGGTCCTTGTATGGAAAGAAAGATTTGATGCGGCAATTATTTTGAAAAATTATCTTGAGGTTGACAAAAGAGTAGAAATTGTATACACATGATTTCAGGCGTTGAGACCGTTGAATCAGCACGTTTGTTATTGAAGACCAGTTTGTCACCACTGGATTACAACCACGTCTGCTTTGTTATCGCTGTGTTATTGAAACCAAGGCTTTGAAGATCAAAGAGCGCAATTCATGCAAGCTTGAAAAGAAGTTCAATAATCTGAAACGTAAATTTGGAATCCCTAAAGTTTCAAATTTAAACAACGATGACATCATATTCAACTATTCCCATCGGGTCTTGACTGAGACTGAGAAAAGCGTTTTAGCACGTGGGTTATGTTTCTGTCTGCCTCCTAAAGACGTTGACAGATTTGACGTTAGTGCTCCTTAAAATGAATTGCTTTATCGTGATCTTGTCAAACTTGAACTCCCTTTAACTAATGAAAACCAAGATCGGCTTAGAAGTCAACTGAAGAATATCTCCTGTAGCTACATTTATTCATATGACTTTTCAAAGCAGAAGAACATTCTCAGCAAAGATGAATGGAAAGCCCTATCTGATTTACGCCGTGATGACAGCATCATCATTACGAAACCAGACAAAGGAAATGACGTTCGTTGTCATAGTTAGCAGACTTGATTACCTCAACAAAATGAAGCAGCTGATTTCTGGTAACACCAAATTCAACCAATTAAAGTAAAATCCAACTAAATCCAGAGAAGAAAGTCTGTCTGCAAACTTAGAAATGAGAAAATTATTGATGATGCAACATTCCACAAGATTTTACCCAGTGGATCGTCTCCTGGTGTTTTGTATGGCCTTCCAAAGGTTCATAAAGCCAGTTGCCCGTTCCGCCCTATCGTTTCATCTGTTAACACCTACAACTACAATCTTGCTTCCTACCTTGTCGGTGCACTTCAGCCAATTTCGACCAACCAACACTGTGTTTAAGGACTCCTTTAGTTCTGAGGACTGGGCCAAAAAGTACAAACATAACAACGGAATCATGTGCTCTTTGGATGTCTGCTCACTATTTGCAGATGTGCCACTTGATGAAACAATAGATATTGTTCTTGACAAACTGTATTCTCTTTCTGATCCTCCTACATTACCTCGTTCTGTTTTACGGAAATTGTTAGAATTTGCCACTATGAAAAGCCATTTTCTTATTGATGGCCAATACTACGACCAAATTGATGGCGTAGCTATGGGTTCGCCATTAGGCACAGTGTTGGCTAACATCTTCATGTGTCACTTTGAAGAAAAATGGGTAATGAGCGGTCAGGTTTGTCCTTCATTTTGGTACAGGTATGTTGTTGACACGGTAGGTTGGAAAAGCCGGAATGACGGCACTCGGAATTCGGAATCCGGAATCTGGAATAGTCGGAATATTCGGAATTCAATTTTCTTAATAAATAAATAAATAAACTGAATCTCTTATCATTTCTTATCACGCCAGGAACTCTTCAGGAAGTGTCCAGGAAGTCTTGTTTCTTCCAGCCCCCACTCTGTGTTCAAACAACACGTGTTTCAACAGAATGATTCTAAATCATTCCACGAGACTTCTGAGACTTTACCATAGGAGCAACTGATGAGGTTCACTTAAGAACCAAAACTCGAGTCTTGCTTGAGAAATAACACAGCTTGTTCACGAGAAGCATCCTTGAGTCTTTCGAACCAGCATTTTACTGCTGCAGGTTTAACAAATGGAGGTTTAGAAAATCGTTTACGATTTACAAACAGACCGTGACAGGAAGATGAAACAATAACCTCTTTGAGAATTGCTAAGCGCAATTAAACTGCTGGAGATGTATCTGTCGGATGCTAGTGATGCCACAAGACGGCGATGGAGGTGAAATGTTTTAACTCCAAGTAATTCTATTTCTAGAACCACAACCATGAAAGTGGAGTTAAAGCGACAGCGTAAGAAGCCGTAGCTTCTACATGATCAAAGGAGACTGTAATAGTCTCAGAATAACTTGGATCCTTTAGACACTCTATACCTCATCCGTGATCAAGAAAGTTACATGTCTTGCACATAACCGCAAGCAGACATTTAATCACGGACTTAGAAACTTGGGATCCTTTCAGAAAACATCACTCCTTAAAGCGGCTTTAAAGAATCTTGCAATTAATCTGAGCCCAAAAAGCTAACTAATTGCCAAAGAGCTAGCACACACAACGGCACAGAGACTTAAAACGGCTCTAAGAACGTAATATAAAACCCTCCAAACCGTTTATATCACAGCTTGAGTACTTTCTTGATCAATAGGTCAACCACTTACCGGCACAATTGTGTCGCCTTTAGATAACCTTGATCAGAGGGACAAGGCTGTTGCGAATGTACTAAGAAAGCTCTATTTTGAAGGCTAGAATAACTTAAGCAACTAGCGGGAGTCGTGTTTGGCCTGTCATTTTGCATACTATCAATTGTGACTTTTCAAGACAGAGCTCCGTTGCGCTATGTTGCACAGGATTGAATAAATATCGTTAGAAGGTCAGGTAAGGTAAGGTAAGGTAAGGTAAGGTAAGGTAAGGTAAGAAGCACAATACGCGATAGTTACACGCTTAAAGTACGATAGCTGCCTAATGTATCTCTCATTCTTTGAGATACACGAAAGATGACCCTCGTACGACCTTAGTTAAACTACTTTTCGCGTCCGAGGAGAGCTTAGATGCTCAAAACAACGATAAAAAGCCTTCCAGAAAAACACAACTTAACGTGGATCGAAATGAGATTTGCCCTATTGGTCAAAATAAAACGAGCCAATGAGAAAGCAGGACATTCGATCCTCCCCGTAAGTACATAAGCGGCAAACAACACGTGTTTCAACAGAATGATTCTAAATCATTCCACGAGACTTCTGAGACTTTACCATAGGAGCAACTGATGAGGTTCACTTAAGAACCGAAACTCGAGTCTTGCTTGAGAAATAACACAGCTTATTCACGTGAAGCATCCTTGAGTCTTTCGAACCAGCATTTTAACTGCTGCAGGTTTAACAAATGGAGGTTTAGAAAATCGTTTACGATTTACAAACAGACCGTGACAGGAAGATGAAACAATAACCTCTTTGAGAATTGCTAAGCGCAATTAAACTGCTGGAGATGTATCTGTCGGATGCTAGTGATGCCACAAGACGGCGATGGAGGTGAAATGTTTTAACTCCAAGTAATTCTATTTCTAGAACCACAACCATGAAAGTGGAGTTAAAGCGACAGCGTAAGAAGCCGTAGCTTCCACATGATCAAAGGAGACTGTAATAGTCTCAGAATAACTTGGATCCTTTAGACACTCTATACCTCATCCGTGATAAAGAAAGTTACATGTCTTGCACATAACCGCAAGCAGACATGTAACACGGACTTAGAAACTTGGGATCCTTTCAGAAAACATCACTCTTTAAAGCGGCTTTAAAGAATCTTGCAATTAATCTGAGCCCAAAAAGCTAACTAATTGCCAAAGAGCTAGCACACACAACGGCACAGAGACTTAAAACGGCTCTAAGAACGTAACATAAAACCCTCCAAACCTTTTATATCACAGCTTGAGTACTCTCTTGATCAATAGGTCAACCACTTACCGGCACAATTGTGTCGCCTTTAGATCACCTTGATCAGAGGGACAAGGCTGTTGCGAATGTACTAAGAAAGCTCTATTTTGAAGGCTAGAATAACTTAAGCAACTAGCGGGAGTCGTGTTTGGCCTGTCATTTTACATACTATCTTTTGCTTTCTTTCCCGAAGTCCTTTGCTCGAATTCAAACATTCAAACCTTCAAAAGATGTCATATCGTTCAATCACGGTGTACTGCTTATACCAAAAACCAGACCCACAAAATCTCACGCAGCTATGGGGCCGGTGCACATCTGATTTGTGGACCTGGAAGGGCACCAAGAAGGAAATAAGTGATATGTTCTGATCTTCGTTAGGTGTGATTTTAAGTTCCCTGAACTTAAATTCTCCCACCCCCTCCCCACCACACACATATTCTCGAACAAGAAGTGCTAGATCATGTGAATTCCCCTTCCCAAACTCTACTTCTCCCTCCCCCCCCCACCCCATACAGAGTGGGGGCTGGAAGAAACAAGGCTTCCTGGACACTTCCTGAAGACTTCCTGGCGTGATAAGAAATGATAAGAGACTCAGTTTATTTATTTATTCATTAAAAAGAATTGAATTCCGTATATTCCGCCTATTCCGGATTCCGAATTCCGAATTCCGAATTCCGTCATTCCGGCTTTTCCAACCTACCTGATGACACTTTCACCATGTTTGAAAACAAAGACACTGCTAATGGGTTCTTGCAGTATTTAAACAGTCGTCACAACAGTATCAAATTTAACATTAATTTGAACAGGACAATGAGATTCCATTTTTAGACATCCAAGTGAAACGCTGCCCCCGCGCAAGTACAAAATAAATCTCATACGCACTCTCACTTATCGTTGCTACCGAATTTGCTCCTTTGCTTCCTTGCTGCAATCCGCTCTTGGCGATCTTCGAAAGCTTCTGCTTCAAAATGGTTACCCCCAAGGGATAATCACCTACAACGTTAACGATGTTCTAAACAGGAACAGAAACAAGCCAAGGAGCCCTGTCTCCACGGTTCCTAACAAAGATATCAATATTCTTTCACCTTACCTGTTGTAGGTCTGCAGAGCAACCAAATCTCTTAACGCCTGAAATCGTGTGTATACAATTTCTACTCTTTTGTCAACCTCAAGATAATTTTTCAAAATAATTGCCGCATCAAATCTTTCTTTCCATACAAGGACCGCTCGAATCGTTCTCAAAAATCTAAAGTAATTTACAAAGCCAGTTGCTGGGATTGCAATGATTTCTACATCGGTAAAACAAAACGACGACTTCATGATAGAAAAACTGAACAATTCAAGACCCTCGTTAAAAATGATCACACGTGCAGCCATTGCAGACCATGTCAAAACCACCGGACACAATATCAAGTGGGATCATTTTGACATTTTAGCGTCGGGCAAAACTGATTAATTACCACTGCAAAATCAAAGAAACATGGTTAATCCAAGAACTGAAACCAGCTTTTAATGTCACCGTCAGCAGTGAGAAACTGATGCTTTATTAATTAGCTGTAGCATTTTAAAGATTCACTGTTAAGATTGTTTTCTTAATCTTGGTTCCAGACCTCTTATCACTATTGTATAAAAGGTTTGTCAAAATTGTAACGGTCACTTTTGAAAATGTATGTCGGACTAGCTTACGAAACGTCAAGTTTAAATAAAGATGCGTAAGTATTCTAATGTTTATTACCGCTGTTTGTGTTTTATTTTTGATCAAGCTACGATGGCCCAGGAACAAAAAGCTTTATGATAAGCAGAGATGTTCAGGACCTTTAAAAGAAAGGATTGCTCTCGAGCTCAATTGTTACGTTTCGGTTGTGATTACCGTTCAGTGACTCAGTTAAAGTCAATATAATTTTTCATGTAAAAAATTTTTTTGGAACATTGCCACAATTCGCTATGTCAATGAATGTAATTTTTGTCGTTTGTTTGAATTCAAGGTAAGAACAAAAATGCCCTGAATAAAGTTGATCTTAGCTTGATTTGACTCGCTGAAAACAAGTTACGCTTATAGAAGTGCAATCCGTTTTAGTCGCGTATAACTTTTTTGCAGACAAAAATGTGGTATGCGAACAGCCGCAACTTTCCACCAAAGTGGGTCTAAAGGTCAATTATCTGCGCAAAAAATGGCAAAATAAGCAACTGTGTTCAGCCTTACTAATACCCAATGCAAAGCATTCGAAAAAAGCAATGGAAGTTTTAACTTCCATTAAAATATTAAAATATCCAAAAGTTGGAACAAAATCCGCTAAACTCGACTCCTCAATTAGTGGTGTGGGGAAGGAGACGAGACAGACAAGAAACTTTACCCCACAAGTCCTCCAAAACAAGCAACCCTGTGGTTTGTCAAAGGCGGGCCCTTACGCTATCCTCCACAGAGGCTTCTGTTAGTAAACACCAGTGAAAGAATACGGGATGAGCGCTGGCTGGAGGAAACGGGAGGGCGGCGTTCCCCACGCGCTTTAATTTTCCCTCTTCCCAGTTTTACGTTCCGCACGCCGCACGTTTTTATTCCAAGCGTGCATTCAAGTCAAGGCACGACTGTAAGAGGACTCTGCGGAGGAGAGAGGGGCCCTTACAAGCTACATTTCTAGATTTCATTTTAAACCTTTATCTATAACGTAATAAATATTCCGGGATCTGTTACGGAAACCGCAACAAATGTGTATCGCAAAAATTATACGAAACCTAAGTTGTTAGAGTTCAACCTCTGAATTTTGCTACAGCCCTTGCATTGTCAGTATTTTGCAATAAAGTGGTAAATGGTTGTGTGCGTGACCACTTATCGAAAGGTAATATTCCTGTTATCTCTTTAGACACCCTGGGAGAAAGGCGTCCCAACAACCGTTTGCATTTAGTTTAAGTATTAAAGCTTGTCAGTTAACTGTTATATTTTTTGATTCAACAAAATTAACCCACTGTAGATATTAGCGTTTTTGTCTCCTCTTTGTATACATGTATATGTAGGCGAGTTTCCAAATGCAGGAATTAGCGTTTCATATTTGAACTAAATTACAGACGGTTTATGTAGATTGCAATGGAAGACTTGGCAAGGCTGTCTTGTACTTAACCGTACTGTGTTCATTTGGTCAATGATACATATACAATCATGACGAAGTACATTCATAGTTGCACATACAATTCAGACTTCTCTATTTTGATCCAGAAAAGGTTTCAAAAAGCCTTAGAAAGGCCAAGGCTCGAAACTAAGTTTGTGACTCAGTTTTCAATGCAAAAAGGGTTTCCAATCATAGCCTTCTCGCTCCCTTCTCGGCCGAATCAATTTGTAATTTGTCGTTTTTTTGTTTTTCTTGTGTATGTTTTTTTTTTCATTAACTGCTCTTGGCAAATCGATTTGCTCGTGGCAAAGACGGTGTTCGCAATTAACATTCTGTGCTAAATACCGTTGACACCTAAATAAAGTGATTTAAAAGCAAACACAAACTGGCAAAAATGTGTCATCTTGGCAACCCTGCTAATAAAAGGTGTGCCATAACGGTTGCCACCGTCACAAAGAAACAAATGTTCTACAGTTGAGTTTTTAGAACTCTCGCTTCTTTTTCCAAAAAAATAACTGATATAAAAAGCGAGAATACTATGGCTCGGGTTGATCACGGATTCAGTAGCTAAAAGCTGCTTTTGCTAAAATTTGCTGCTTTGAACTTCGGTAAAAATTTGTATTTTCATTTTGTCTCGGTCCGAGATTTAGTTATATACAGGCCACTCTCGTCCCTAATTCTACTTACTTTGGCAGTAGACTGACAAATTGTTTCAAGACATTATGCTACAACTACAAACGCTATCTAACTATAGCTTTCTCACAGTTTATTCACGGCCGGGTCATTATTATCATTTGTCTGTCTGTTTCGGTTAGTTTTTTGCGAGTTTACCAACTGCTCCTGAGATATCGGCATCTATTTCTTGTGACAACAGCAAACTGACAAACTGGCAAAAGATGTGTTATCTTGGCAGCCGTGCTCCTAGAAGACAGAGTGGCCTGTAGATTAACTAACTAAAGTTGTGGACTGGCAAAATAAACATCGAAAAATTATCTTTCCAAATCAGAGTTAATAAGCGGCAAAAAACTGTTATTCCTGTGCCTCCATCGTGCGACTTGTCATATATAGCCGAAAAAAGCAAAGGCGAAAACATTGCTGATTTCTTCTGATTCTTTCTTTAGCATCTTAGTTGAACCAAACCTTGTAGACAAATTAACGTGGATTAGTTGAAATTAATTTTTAAAATAAAGTTTGGATGCAACTTGCCACGCAGTACTGTTTTGCCTTTGTTCAGTCCAGAGAAATTCCCGCCAAAATGAACGCTTCCATCGAAGCCAATCAAAAATAGGGAAAAAATGCCTGGCATATAATATATAACTCCGCATTAGGGATTAACAATGATTTATCCTTGTTATGTAACGATGAAAATCCTATTAAAAATGCAACCAAGGCATAAGATAAATAGCAACGCTGCTGAATTCAGTGAATTGCAGAAATAAATCATGATCCTGTTCTCCTAATCGACAGATCAAACGTCTGCAAAAGGAGTAAAGTGGTGACATATGAAACAGTTACATATATTGTCCAATACTATCAAGAGGGATACAAAATAAAATGCGGACCCTTTGGCTGGAAGCGATGTCAAAGACACAGGTAAGTGAAATTATTCCAAATAAGTAGATGGACATTGTCCAAACTTCAGACTCATTACAGTAGTCTGGAAAACAACTCTGATTCCTTAACATCTTTTTCAATTCTGTATCACGGTTCTTTGATATCAACGAACATGTTCTTTCCTGATCCTGTCATAGTAACCAAAATTTGAAATAGTTTCTCTAACAGGATCTAGAAAGGACACGGGGTACTTCCTTGGCATGTTGTCACGAACTGTCGTCACAAAGGAAGATGTCTCACCCCAAAGGAGAATCAGAGGGGCCATAGACTCTAAATCGGGATAGCGGGTATAAAGCTCCAGTATTTTACCGAGACATTTTGTCCCGTGACTGCCAACACGGAGTCACGTGACAAAACTGCGGCGGAATCGAAAGCTTGAATGTGTGTTACAGAACCCTTTTTAGATCCTAATAGAGTAATTTTTTCAAAGTTTGAAGGTTCTTTGAATTTGTTGTCGTTTGTCTCACCTTGCACGCTCTTGGTTTGATGTAATAGGACTTTGAGGAGCCCAAGCCCCCTTACCTGGAAGACTGCTTAAACTATCCATGAATAAATTCCTCATTCCTAGTATAACTAATGCGCCGATCAATTCGAAAGTTCAACATCCCCCCCCGGCAACCCCCCGGGCATTTGAACTTTTGAAGATTGGCTTGTTCAAATTCCCTCCCCTCGGGGCAAGAAAGCCGTTCAAATGCCCCACCAATTAGTGCTGAACTGCCTCTCCTCAAAGACAAATTTGGTCTTCAATCAAGCACTTTACATGCCTTTCAGAGAGAGATATGTCGTAATGACACCTTCAATCTTCTTTTAAAGACCCTTTTCAAAGAGTTATTCACTAACAAAGGCGAAATTCTATCTTGTAAATTCGTCAGACCCCGCAAAAACCGAAAAAATTCACAGGCCTTTTACGTTAGAACAAGAGATAAATCCGGTTCAAATTCCCCACCCTTCCAACGCAACGTTCAAATTCCCCCCTCCCCGGGCACGATGCACAGTCAAATGCCCGGGGTATGCCCGGGGGGGGGGATGTTGAATTTTCGAATTGATCGGCGCATAATCCAGGGATAAAGAGGCGTTCCCGTAAACCGAGTTATTCCTCGACTAAATATCTCTCGGTTAAACTCATATTACACCGGTTAAACAAGTTATCAGTTTTCTAGTTGCGAAAGAAACAAAACTTTAAAACTTTCAACAGAGAAGAACGAAGGGAAAATCTCGATTCACTGAAAAGTGGTGCTGATGCGAATCAAAATTAAGCTAAAGCTACTTAGAATCGATTAGCTCAACTCTTCGTGATTATTTCAGTGGGCGAAACTTGAGCTTACCCTTGATATAATTTAAACAAATTTATACATGTTAGAATTGCCTGTCGAAAATAATTGGGGACAGTGAAGGAGTAATTTGTGCTGGATAATTGTTTTGTTACTTTCGTTTTTTCTACGAAATTCGAGAGTTCGGTGTACATAGATTTAACCAAGCCTAAAGGCCGAAGCTACCTTCTTTGCATTGCTGGAACTTACTCATTTTTGAAAGTAATTACCAAAAGAAAAAATTAGGAAAAAAATGAAAGAAAAAAAAAAACCTTTCATCCCTCTGGGATTCGCACCCGAGCTGCAGGAACCCCACTTGATCACCTTCTGCTATGACGTCAAATGTAGTCTTCATTTTAATATTAAAGGTGGCTCCAAGTAGTTTTTTAAGCTGTGAAGCTATGAAGTTAGTTCATCTCCGCTTCTGGACGCACTTGGATGGGAAAAGTTGATTTCCAACCGACAAAAGCACAAGGCCATCATGGTTTTCAAGTCTTTGCATAATCTCACTCCAGTGTATCTCTACAACACGTTTCGCAATTTTAATACTCATTATGGCTTAAGAAACTCGACAAACAAACTTATATTACCTAAGCCTAGAACAGAGTACCTGAAGCGCAGCTTCTCTTATAGTGGTGCTGCTTTATGGAATTCTCTGCCACAGGCTCTTAGAGAATGTAACTCCCTGGGGGCTTTCAAAAAGAAAGCGAAAGCTTACATTTCTTCTTTAGGCTTCCACACGGCAATCATGTAAATCAGTTGATTTTTGTAGCGTATAATATTAGGATATTTTTTATAATAGTTTTTTTAGAGTAAAAATATACGGCGATACTTCACACCGAAACGTCTAATTAGATATTTATTATCCAACTTCACCTTTTTCAACCTCTTTCAATAACTTGAAAGAAATAAAGGATGAGCGAGTGCACGGTACTGTACAATAACCAACTGTACAATATTTATATCTTATTAGACAGTTTAGTGTGTAGTATGGTGGCATATTTGTACGAGTCACGCCGTATTTTAGCGAGCCCGTAGGGTGAGTCAAAATACAAGAGACGAGTAAAAATATCCCACGATACTACTCACTAAACCGTCTATTAAGGGATATATTATTCAACTTAGCTGGGAAATGGGAAAGTGGTCTGCTTATAAACGGCTGAGTTGCGTGACAAACTAACGTGACTTTTGAGCAGCGAGTGACTGGGCCAGAGAGACCAGGTTTGGTAGGTTGGAAAAGCCGGAATGGCAGAATTCGGAATTCGGAATCCGGAATAGTCGGAATATTCGGAATAGTATTTTTTTTAGATAAATAAATAAATAAATAAATAAATAAATAAACTAAGTCTCTTAACATTTCTTATCACGCCAGGAAGTCTTCAGGAAGTGTCCAGGAAGCCTTGTTTCTTCCAACCCCTACTCTGTATGGGGGGGGGGGAGAAGTGATGGGGGAGGGGAGAAGTGGGCTTTGGGAATGGGAATATTAGGTATATAGGTCTATTTTGCAGTATTTTTTGGAACTTAAAACAGCCCACAAATGTGTAAACGGGCAAGAACTAGTATTATTCAACAACAAAGACATTTTAATTGAAAACCAAACCATATTTCACAAAGACTGGTTCCAAAAAGAAATTTTTCTCATACAAGATCTTTTAAAAGATGATGGCAATTTTTTTACTTATCCGGAATTTGTCCGAAGATACGAGCTTAAATGCACTTTTTTAACTTATATGCAAGTTGTCTCGGCAATCCCAAAACATTTAGTCAAAAAGGCAAGGGAAAAACATTTAGACAAGAGCACCTTTCTAGCCGTAGATGCTTTCCAACTCTCGCCCAATACTGTAATAGACCTACTCAAAATGAAAAACAAGGATTACTACCGGCTCCTAATTAACAAAGACAATCAAGAGATAAAAGCTGAAGTGAAATGGTCTCGAGACTTGCATTCGGAAGAATTTAGACTAGATGATCTTTTCAGCCGTGTTAAAAATGTTTGCAAAGAAAATAAAATGAGAGAATTTTATTTCAAACTTATTCATAGAATAGTGGTGACCAAAAAAGAGCTTTTTTTCTTCGGTATAGAAGACGACATGTTTTGTTTATTTTGTCAAGAACCTGACTCAATAAGTCACACTTTCTTAAATTGCCGCTGGTCAATTCAGTTCTATTCGGAGGTAATCAAGTGGTTTAACAAAGAAAATGACACCACCTTCTCGCCAAGCCCCGTAGAAATACTGTTCGGGAAAAAATCAAGCAATTGCTCTCAAGGCTCGTTTAAATTGTTAAGGAAATTTAATTATACACTCCTGTTTGCCAAATACTATCTATATACACAAAAACTACTCAAAAAAGAAATAAACACGAAAGAGTATATTAGGAAACTCACTTTTAAATATCAAATTGAAAAGCTATTTTGAGCAGTTATCAACGCTGTTCTGCAGCCCTCCCCACTACTCTTACTGTTAGTCATAAGAAGAATACTGTGTGGTAAATACTCCCTTTTTGTCTTTCTTTAATTTTTATGTATGTATTCTTATTTTAGCGACGTATGTAATGTATTAAGTAATTCTACTGTAAATAATGTCACTGTATTGTATATTATTATTAAAAAAAAAAAAAAGAAAAACGACATCACTACAAGAGATTCATAAAATATCTCTTTCTTTGCTTCATAACAGAAGCTCCTCTGAGACGAATACTGACAATATTTTCCTTCGGCATAACCGTGCAGTGTGTTCCACTGCGAGGTATCATTTGGCAGGAAACATATTGGACGAAGTAAGAGCGAAAAAAATTCGTTTGGCCGGCTCAGTCACAAAATAATTCCAGGAAACAATAGCCTGACAATTGACGAATAAATTTCTGCATGCTTTTGGACGATTTTCGACAAGATGGCTCCGGAGGAAACGGATTTTGAAAGAGACCCCACTCAGAAACAATTTCGTGTTACACGAAATTCATAAAACAGCAAGCGCGGCGCGCAAGGCTTTTTGGGTGAAGGTGGGCCTTTAAAATAACTTTTATTGTAATGATTAAAATGATGCAACGAAACTGTACCACCACAAACGCTGTATGGTGTACTATTCATCACTAGTAGTTGAAGTCCATCACAAACTGATTGAGCGATCTATTAAGGAAAGAAAATGATACCTTTGGTACTTTCATTACCGGTCGGTACCGTTTTCGAAAGTTAATACCTTTTCGCGAAGTCGTTGAAATGAGATGTCACTGCGCTAAAAGAAACATAATTGCCAATACTACCCATCGCAGCAGAGGTCAGTTACATCGCAACAACGATTAGTTGTTTATTAGTGAAAGAAAATGAGATCTCACCTTCCAACTCTTCTTCCAAGAGTCAAGTTTGTCCTTTAATAACTTTCATCGCAGTCAATTAAGAAATAGGTTAAGACTGCGCCAAGAGATACGTAATGCATTGTGCTACCCATCGCACAAGAGTGCAGTTACATCGCAACCACATGTAAGTATGTATTAGTAAAGGAAAATGACACTTCTCCTTCCTTCCCTTCCGGTCTTTTCTTCCAAGAACCAAGTTTGTCCTAAAAAACTTTCTTCACAGTCAATGAAATAAGTTAAGACAAGAGACACTGGATTGTGCTACCCATCGCAAATAAGTCATTTCACTGCAACCCTCTAAATCAACATCAAAATCACGGGGGGGGGGATGTTGAATTTTCGAATTGATCGGCGCATAATCCAGGGATAAAGAGGCGTTCCCGTAAACCGAGTTATTCCTCGACTAAATATCTCTCGGTTAAACTCATATTACACCGGTTAAACAAGTTATCAGTTTTCTAGTTGCGAAAGAAACAAAACTTTAAAACTTTCAACAGAGAAGAACGAAGGGAAAATCTCGATTCACTGAAAAGTGGTGCTGATGCGAATCAAAATTAAGCTAAAGCTACTTAGAATCGATTAGCTCAACTCTTCGTGATTATTTCAGTGGGCGAAACTTGAGCTTACCCTTGATATAATTTAAACAAATTTATACATGTTAGAATTGCCTGTCGAAAATAATTGGGGACAGTGAAGGAGTAATTTGTGCTGGATAATTGTTTTGTTACTTTCGTTTTTTCTACGAAATTCGAGAGTTCGGTGTACATAGATTTAACCAAGCCTAAAGGCCGGAGCTACCTTCTTTGCATTGCTGGAACTTACTCATTTTTGAAAGTAATTACCAAAAGAAAAAATTAGGAAAAAAATGAAAGAAAAAAAAAAACCTTTCATCCCTCTGGGATTCGCACCCGAGCTGCAGGAACCCCACTTGATCACCTTCTGCTATGACGTCAAATGTAGTCTTCATTTTAATATTAAAGGTGGCTCCAAGTAGTTTTTTAAGCTGTGAAGCTATGAAGTTAGTTCATCTCCGCTTCTGGACGCACTTGGATGGGAAAAGTTGATTTCCAACCGACAAAAGCACAAGGCCATCATGGTTTTCAAGTCTTTGCATAATCTCACTCCAGTGTATCTCTACAACACGTTTCGCAATTTTAATACTCATTATGGCTTAAGAAACTCGACAAACAAACTTATATTACCTAAGCCTAGAACAGAGTACCTGAAGCGCAGCTTCTCTTATAGTGGTGCTGCTTTATGGAATTCTCTGCCACAGGCTCTTAGGGAATGTAACTCCCTGGGGGCTTTCAAAAAGAAAGCGAAAGCTTACATTTCTTCTTTAGGCTTCCACACGGCAATCATGTAAATCAGTTGATTTTTGTAGCGTATAATATTAGGATATTTTTTATAATAGTTTTTTTAGAGTAAAAATATACGGCGATACTTCACACCGAAACGTCTAATTAGATATTTATTATCCAACTTCACCTTTTTCAACCTCTTTCAATAACTTGAAAGAAATAAAGGATGAGCGAGTGCACGGTACTGTACAATAACCAACTGTACAATATTTATATCTTATTAGACAGTTTAGTGTGTAGTATGGTGGCATATTTGTACGAGTCACGCCGTATTTTAGCGAGCCCGTAGGGTGAGTCAAAATACAAGAGACGAGTAAAAATATCCCACGATACTACTCACTAAACCGTCTATTAAGGGATATATTATTCAACTTAGCTGGGAAATGGGAAAGTGGTCTGCTTATAAACGGCTGAGTTGCGTGACAAACTAACGTGACTTTTGAGCAGCGAGTGACTGGGCCAGAGAGACCAGGTTTGGTAGGTTGGAAAAGCGGGAATGGCAGAATTCGGAATTCGGAATCCGGAATAGTCGGAATATTCGGAATAGTATTTTTTTTAGATAAATAAATAAATAAATAAATAAATAAACTAAGTCTCTTAACATTTCTTATCACGCCAGGAAGTCTTCAGGAAGTGTCCAGGAAGCCTTGTTTCTTCCAACCCCTACTCTGTATGGGGGGGGGGGGGAGAAGTGATGGGGGAGGGGAGAAGTGGGCTTTGGGAATGGGAATATTAGGTATATAGGTCTATTTTGCAGTATTTTTTGGAACTTAAAACAGCCCACAAATGTGTAAACGGGCAAGAACTAGTATTATTCAACAACAAAGACATTTTAATTGAAAACCAAACCATATTTCACAAAGACTGGTTCCAAAAAGAAATTTTTCTCATACAAGATCTTTTAAAAGATGATGGCAATTTTTTTACTTATCCGGAATTTGTCCGAAGATACGAGCTTAAATGCACTTTTTTAACTTATATGCAAGTTGTCTCGGCAATCCCAAAACATTTAGTCAAAAAGGCAAGGGAAAAACATTTAGACAAGAGCACCTTTCTAGCCGTAGATGCTTTCCAACTCTCGCCCAATACTGTAATAGACCTACTCAAAATGAAAAACAAGGATTACTACCGGCTCCTAATTAACAAAGACAATCAAGAGATAAAAGCTGAAGTGAAATGGTCTCGAGACTTGCATTCGGAAGAATTTAGACTAGATGATCTTTTCAGCCGTGTTAAAAATGTTTGCAAAGAAAATAAAATGAGAGAATTTTATTTCAAACTTATTCATAGAATAGTGGTGACCAAAAAAGAGCTTTTTTTCTTCGGTATAGAAGACGACATGTTTTGTTTATTTTGTCAAGAACCTGACTCAATAAGTCACACTTTCTTAAATTGCCGCTGGTCAATTCAGTTCTATTCGGAGGTAATCAAGTGGTTTAACAAAGAAAATGACACCACCTTCTCGCCAAGCCCCGTAGAAATACTGTTCGGGAAAAAATCAAGCAATTGCTCTCAAGGCTCGTTTAAATTGTTAAGGAAATTTAATTATACACTCCTGTTTGCCAAATACTATCTATATACACAAAAACTACTCAAAAAAGAAATAAACACGAAAGAGTATATTAGGAAACTCACTTTTAAATATCAAATTGAAAAGCTATTTTGAGCAGTTATCAACGCTGTTCTGCAGCCCTCCCCACTACTCTTACTGTTAGTCATAAGAAGAATACTGTGTGGTAAATACTCCCTTTTTGTCTTTCTTTAATTTTTATGTATGTATTCTTATTTTAGCGACGTATGTAATGTATTAAGTAATTCTACTGTAAATAATGTCACTGTATTGTATATTATTATTAAAAAAAAAAAAAAGAAAAACGACATCACTACAAGAGATTCATAAAATATCTCTTTCTTTGCTTCATAACAGAAGCTCCTCTGAGACGAATACTGACAATATTTTCCTTCGGCATAACCGTGCAGTGTGTTCCACTGCGAGGTATCATTTGGCAGGAAACATATTGGACGAAGTAAGAGCGAAAAAAATTCGTTTGGCCGGCTCAGTCACAAAATAATTCCAGGAAACAATAGCCTGACAATTGACGAATAAATTTCTGCATGCTTTTGGACGATTTTCGACAAGATGGCTCCGGAGGAAACGGATTTTGAAAGAGACCCCACTCAGAAACAATTTCGTGTTACACGAAATTCATAAAACAGCAAGCGCGGCGCGCAAGGCTTTTTGGGTGAAGGTGGGCCTTTAAAATAACTTTTATTGTAATGATTAAAATGATGCAACGAAACTGTACCACCACAAACGCTGTATGGTGTACTATTCATCACTAGTAGTTGAAGTCCATCACAAACTGATTGAGCGATCTATTAAGGAAAGAAAATGATACCTTCGGTACTTTCATTACCGGTCGGTACCGTTTTCGAAAGTTAATACCTTTTCGCGAAGTCGTTGAAATGAGATGTCACTGCGCTAAAAGAAACATAATTGCCAATACTACCCATCGCAGCAGAGGTCAGTTACATCGCAACAACGATTAGTTGTTTATTAGTGAAAGAAAATGAGATCTCACCTTCCAACTCTTCTTCCAAGAGTCAAGTTTGTCCTTTAATAACTTTCATCGCAGTCAATTAAGAAATAGGTTAAGACTGCGCCAAGAGATACGTAATGCATTGTGCTACCCATCGCACAAGAGTGCAGTTACATCGCAACCACATGTAAGTATGTATTAGTAAAGGAAAATGACACTTCTCCTTCCTTCCCTTCCGGTCTTTTCTTCCAAGAACCAAGTTTGTCCTAAAAAACTTTCTTCACAGTCAATGAAATAAGTTAAGACAAGAGACACTGGATTGTGCTACCCATCGCAAATAAGTCATTTCACTGCAACCCTCTAAATCAACATCAAAATCACTTTTGACCCTTCATGTGCCTAATAGATAGCTTTCGCCCCAGATATTGAAACGATTCCCAGTCGCAACATCTGTGATTGATCTATGCGTGAAGACAAAAAATTGCATACACGCTGCACTCAAATGCAATAAACGTCTAAGAGCCTCCCAAATTCTCTCACGTGAGGAGTTTTTGATGGTGCGAGATTCAGAGTTAACATCATTATTTGCTTTCTTTGGAGAGGGACAGTTTTTTTATTTTCCAAAAAGAATTGATTCCACATTTCACCACCACCACCGTAAGACTACGAGGCCTTTTTGACCTAATTCCTGTACAAATGTACACCTTTCCAAACATAAACGCTATAAAGTCAAACGCAGAAATGATCTGCTCCGTCCCTTTTCCTGAGCTAATGACAAGATTTCTCAGTTTTTCATGAAAAGCGAAGGGATTAATCGCAACCAAGCAGTTTTCAGAATCTTTGTCACTGAAGATGGACCTAGTCTAGTATACTTCAAATACTAAAAAGACACCTTGGATAGGGAAAGCAAGTCAGTAGATGCAGAATCACCATCCAAGAGGAATAAGAGGAAGACGAGTAATCCCAGAAAAATCATTAGAGAGTACTCGAGATTCTGTCTGCTAATTGCTAGAGTGAGGAAGTACAAAGAAGTCACTTTCTACCTTAAATAGATCGCTCAATAATTTTGCAATAAACAAGCACTAATTGCGATGAACAGTACACCGTACAGTGTTTGTGGGGATGCAGTTTTGTTGGATGTGAGTTACTACAGTAAAAGTTAACTTTTGAAAACAACCTGAAGTGAAAGTACCGAGGGTGTCATTTTCTATACTCAATAGATCGCTCATGGTGGTGTAGTTTCATTGGATTTCGATCACTACAGTAAATTAAAGTAATTAACTTTCGAAAATGGCGAGTATAGATGGAAAAATATTGAAGTCTTTGAAAGCCCGCATTCGTTGTGTTTTCGATATCACCGCGTTCACTTGGTAAAATCGGTCAAAGATGTGTTGCTTTATCCCTCTTGACCTGACTTTCCTGTGTTTTGGGGTGCAACAATGCTTTATACTTGCAAACAGGGAATCGGTAACCGATACCCAAAATGCTGAAATCGGCAGTTGGTAACCAGTAACCAAATTCCATTTGGTGCTTGATTACTCTGAAACTTGTGCGGTTACCCGCAAGTTTCTTTTTGGATTCCAGTAGCCCTGGCTAAGATCTGCTTTCCCCTTAGTCATAACCCGTGAAAAAATTCCTCTGTATTGGGAGGCACCGTCCCTAATATGTAGATTACACCTGCTATCTTTCGCCCTTCGTCCCACAGTGTGTGGGATGTTAAATAAGATCATCCGAAATACTAGACACACAATTGCATCAAACAATTCATTTTTGCCCCATGACGTTAAAGTGCAATGATCCTGTCATAATTTGCAAAGTGATTCCAACAAACTTTCAACCAAACTCCAGTGTGATTGCGTTTAAATTTTTTTGTCTCATTTCTTTGTTTTGTTCATGCAGACAAAAGACCCGTGCACATCCTAAGAAGATCTCCCTTACAAGGATAGATTATTACCTTCAGTGCTGTGACGGATGGCGTAGAAGGGGCTCTAGCTGCCCAATAGGTTTGTTCTGTAGTATAATTTAAAACGATCATTTTAAATCCTATACTGGCCAATTTCTCATTCAAATGAAACCTGAACTAAATTTCTCGTGTACTGAGTTGATAGGTGAGGCTGGCATATATGCTCAACAAATGTCAGTTTAGTTGACTCACCGTGTAAAAATTAATCTTGCGACCATATTCTGGCCAACTTTTTAATTTTAACAAAATTTCTCGTGCACTGATTTGATAGGTAAGGCTGGCATATATTATTTGATTCACCGTGTATAAAATTAAGAGCGACTTTCCGGAAATATCGACCTAGCAGTGGCACAAATGCAAAAAATCGATTTCGCTCATATTTTGCTCATAGAAAGGCCCTAGTGAGAAACTGAACGGGCTGTACTTAGTTTTTCCAAATACGGCCTCCTCTCGAGAAAATACGAGAAACAAAATTCTACCGAAGTCGAGCATAAAATCCACTTCCGGTGAGATGCAATTTCCCCCAAATTTGGTCGGTTCGCATACTAGTCGAACCAGGACAAGATACGAAACTTCAAATAACATGGGTGGTTCTCCAAAGTCTTCTTGTACTGATCAACAAAAAAATTTGTAAAATCTAAGTTATTTTTATGCCTCGTTAACAAAGAAAATTTGTAAAATCCAAGCTACTTTTATGCCTACTTTTTTACACCTGAAAAAGATCTAGAACAACACGCTATAATCAAGTTGAGAGTTTTTTGCAACCAAATTTTAGCTTCTAAATATAGTAAATTTTCACTACGGGCGATAACTTTCATAAAATGACGTAATAATTTCATAAAATGAATTTCTGTAGCATATTTATATACTACTTTATCGGAATATCAAAACCAACCCTTGGGTAAATCGTTTACAGTGACCTGCAGGGCCTCGAGTTCAACCCTTTTTTTTGGCGAAAATATGGCTTTCGCGTTATGCGTGACACCGCTAGTCAGAGAGACTTACGAGAGCCAAAGGGGACACTAGAAACATAATTTAGAACAACACGATCGGGATTATAATTTCAGTAGTATATGGTGAGTCACAATCGTACCAGTTTTTGTTGAAGTCCCATCTCCTCGCATTGCTCGGCGGTAGAGCTTCAACAAAAGCTGATACAATTGCTGACTCACCGTAACTACTAAGGCCACCGGCACTCCATCAAGCAAATAAAGCGTTTTTCAGCCTTTAGCCCGGCGCTTCGATGCAAATTGAATAAATAATTTCTCTTGGGTGTATTTTGGGTGCGATATCTAATGTTCCATGTCAAAGCAATCGTTACATGTGACCACAGCACAAGCATCAATCTTTGAAAACCGCGAGAAAACCATCTCCCCGAAAGATTGGGCGGCCTCTTTTGACGAGAGGAAAGGCAGGCCTTTCTTCCCTAACCATCAAGAGTAAGAGATTAATGACAGTCAGTTTATGCGTATCATTGACGATGTAATGGAAGGAATGGCTTTTGGTTCTTCCACAAAAGAAAAACAAAGGCACGCAATGCGTGCAGAGCCAATGACGTTTTGTTCCGTAAAATGGTGAAATTTATGAGGACAACCTGTGGGTCTTACACCACTACAGTGCGGTCCCACCCTAACTCCCTCAACCACCCCTTCCCCTCCCCGCTTAAAATGGCCGATAAAGGCTACTGGAAAGCCTTACTGTATACTCAGTTCGTCTTACTATTTCTCTTCGGCGACTTTGTAGTGGATACAACTGCAAGACTCCACAAAAACGGCCTCAGTGAAGAAGGGTAAGTGAAGAACATGAGTGAAAGTTGTGAAGTGCGATATGATATTTTAGGTTTCAGGTGATACACAACGTGAGTGTTTTGTAATTGTCGCATTGTTCTTGATGCGTTTAATTCCAGTTAAAGGACGTTTTGAAGACTAATTTAATCGAACCTTTAAGGAAAATCGAAAAAGGTTCGAGTTATGGGGAAATGACATCAAAGGACAAGAACTGCAGAAATTGGAGAAAGTAGCTAGTCACCCAGTGTAATAAGCTAGAAGGCAAAAATCTATCGAATCAATTTGATAAAACCTTCAGTTGTTCTATTTCCCTTACTCGCGAATGCAAAACAGTAGTTTTTTCTCATATCTTGCTTCCAAGACTGCTAGTTGTTGTCAATTGTAATACACTCAGTTTTTTTCATAAGAACGTGGAACATTGGAGTTAAGGCGCTTCTGAGACGGATCTCACTGTCCCTAGTTCTTTGGCCATTAGAGTCTGGAAATGTTCTAAAGGCTGTTCTTCAGTTGCACCAGGAAGTGACCGGAGGCATATAGTATCATCTTTGTGGGTTTTTTTTTATCAAGTTACACAATATGCAAAAAAACGAAAGAGATGAAAAGGGAACGAGAAGCCATAACATGACCGAAAGAAAAGGCGCCAAAACCTTGCTGTGTTGCAGCGTTTCTTTGCAAAGCTAAATAAATCAATATATATGATCTGGTTATGCATGTGATCGAGTCGAGATGTTATTGAATAGACGACAAGTTCGCTAGGGATCACTAATTATAATTCAATCATGGCTTAACCCGGTTGAACTTGTTTGAACAATGGGGCCTAGAAGATGACCAAATAAGGAGCAAAAGGGGACTTTGATCTTGAGCAAACTTTCATTTAGCACATTATTTTTCCAGACAAGTGGCATGCCTCGTTGTTTTGTCATTATGTGGCTTATGTGAGATGCGAGTACTTTAAAGTTTCGTTGATTGCTTTTTATTGCTTTGCCTAGGCCTCACAGTTGACTTCAGTCTTTTAATTTTGAGCTCGCAACTAATATTTTGGAATATGATAGACTGCCATAGTCTCATCTTTTGACCCAGCTTTTAGAAATTCAGTAGGTGACTGTAGAGTTTTGCAGGATTTAGGTGACGAAAGGGGCAAAATGATTCGTATTTCTTTTAAAAATATCTGTTGGCTTCAAGTGAGATGATCAAAATAAACAAGCGGGGTTGCTATTATGGGGAGTTGTTTGTGACAAGTGGTCAAGCGAAGAAGCGCTTTCGGGGGAACCTGATCGATGAACGGAGGAACGTACCAAGGAACGAAGTCTTATTGAAGTGCCGGACAACATTAAAACAAAACAAGACCAAACAAAACGCGCCGCTTTTGAAGTAAAACGAATTTTAACAGGCTAGCGAACAATTATTTTCGAACGAGTGTAACTTGCATAGCGATGGAGACAAAAGGTTATCTGGTATTAAACGTTTAATCGATTTTCCTTCAGTAACAGCTTAAATTTCTTAGAATTATGATCAGTTTTCCGAGATTTCTCATTTCTTTCCATCATTCTGTAAGTTCAATGATGTCAAAAATCTGAGAGAACTACGCATATATATATATATATATATATATATATATATATATATATATATATATATATATATATATATATATATTTTTTCCAACCCTTTCTTGTCCTTGGTATAGTGGTTGCATAGGGGCGATTTTTATGCCAGCGGTATCTTATAGTTGGCATAACAGGAAAAGATCTAGATTGCATAATAGATGATGTTTTCGTGCTCTTTAGTAGTCTTTGGAGGTTTTAGTGTTTTTCCTGGAGCTCAGATCATAAGGCTTATCATACATGAAAGTGAACTATGATACAAGGGCAAGAGATTGTCGGTAAATACCGGAAAGTTTACTTGTGGTGCTCACAGTTTCGTATAACTTTCTGCTGGAAGTAGATGAAATCCATGTTTAAGTTTTAAAGGACATAAGCAGAGATCAAAAATAAAACACAAACAGCGGTAATAAAGCTAGTCCGACCTACATTTTCAAAAGTGACCGTTACAATTTTGACAAACCTTTTATACGATAGTGATAAGGGGTCTGGAACCAAGATTAAGAAAACAATCTTAACAGTGAATCTTTAAAAAGCTACAGCTAATTAATAAAGCATCAGTTTCTCACTGCTGACGGTGACATTAAAAGCTGGTTTCAGTTCTTGGATTAACCATGCTTCTTTGATTTTGGAGTGGTAATCAGTTTTGCCCGACGCTAAAATGTCAAAATGATCCCACTTGATATTGTGTCCGGTGGTTTTGACATGGTCTGCAATGGCTGCACGTGTGATCATTTTTAACGAGGGTCTTGAATTGTTCAGTTTTTCTATCATGAAGTCGTCGTTTTGTTTTACCGATGTAGAAATCATTGCAATCCCAGCAACTGGCTTTGTAAATTACTTTAGATTTTTGAGAACGATTCAAGCGGTCCTTGTATGGAAAGAAAGATTTGATGCGGCAATTATTTTGAAAAATTATCTTGAGGTTGACAAAAGAGTAGAAATTGTATACACATGATTTCAGGCGTTGAGACCGTTGAATCAGCACGTTTGTTATTGAAGACCAGTTTGTCACCACTGGATTACAACCACGTCTGCTTTGTTATCGCTGTGTTATTGAAACCAAGGCTTTGAAGATCAAAGAGCGCAATTCATGCAAGCTTGAAAAGAAGTTCAATAATCTGAAACGTAAATTTGGAATCCCTAAAGTTTCAAATTTAAACAACGATGACATCATATTCAACTATTCCCATCGGGTCTTGACTGAGACTGAGAAAAGCGTTTTAGCACGTGGGTTATGTTTCTGTCTGCCTCCTAAAGACGTTGACAGATTTGACGTTAGTGCTCCTTAAAATGAATTGCTTTATCGTGATCTTGTCAAACTTGAACTCCCTTTAACTAATGAAAACCAAGATCGGCTTAGAAGTCAACTGAAGAATATCTCCTGTAGCTACATTTATTCATATGACTTTTCAAAGCAGAAGAACATTCTCAGCAAAGATGAATGGAAAGCCCTATCTGATTTACGCCGTGATGACAGCATCATCATTACGAAACCAGACAAAGGAAATGACGTTCGTTGTCATAGTTAGCAGACTTGATTACCTCAACAAAATGAAGCAGCTGATTTCTGGTAACACCAAATTCAACCAATTAAAGTAAAATCCAACTAAATCCAGAGAAGAAAGTCTGTCTGCAAACTTAGAAATGAGAAAATTATTGATGATGCAACATTCCACAAGATTTTACCCAGTGGATCGTCTCCTGGTGTTTTGTATGGCCTTCCAAAGGTTCATAAAGCCAGTTGCCCGTTCCGCCCTATCGTTTCATCTGTTAACACCTACAACTACAATCTTGCTTCCTACCTTGTCGGTGCACTTCAGCCAATTTCGACCAACCAACACTGTGTTTAAGGACTCCTTTAGTTCTGAGGACTGGGCCAAAAAGTACAAACATAACAACGGAATCATGTGCTCTTTGGATGTCTGCTCACTATTTGCAGATGTGCCACTTGATGAAACAATAGATATTGTTCTTGACAAACTGTATTCTCTTTCTGATCCTCCTACATTACCTCGTTCTGTTTTACGGAAATTGTTAGAATTTGCCACTATGAAAAGCCATTTTCTTATTGATGGCCAATACTACGACCAAATTGATGGCGTAGCTATGGGTTCGCCATTAGGCACAGTGTTGGCTAACATCTTCATGTGTCACTTTGAAGAAAAATGGGTAATGAGCGGTCAGGTTTGTCCTTCATTTTGGTACAGGTATGTTGTTGACACGGTAGGTTGGAAAAGCCGGAATGACGGCACTCGGAATTCGGAATCCGGAATCTGGAATAGTCGGAATATTCGGAATTCAATTTTCTTAATAAATAAATAAATAAACTGAATCTCTTATCATTTCTTATCACGCCAGGAACTCTTCAGGAAGTGTCCAGGAAGTCTTGTTTCTTCCAGCCCCCACTCTGTGTTCAAACAACACGTGTTTCAACAGAATGATTCTAAATCATTCCACGAGACTTCTGAGACTTTACCATAGGAGCAACTGATGAGGTTCACTTAAGAACCAAAACTCGAGTCTTGCTTGAGAAATAACACAGCTTGTTCACGAGAAGCATCCTTGAGTCTTTCGAACCAGCATTTTACTGCTGCAGGTTTAACAAATGGAGGTTTAGAAAATCGTTTACGATTTACAAACAGACCGTGACAGGAAGATGAAACAATAACCTCTTTGAGAATTGCTAAGCGCAATTAAACTGCTGGAGATGTATCTGTCGGATGCTAGTGATGCCACAAGACGGCGATGGAGGTGAAATGTTTTAACTCCAAGTAATTCTATTTCTAGAACCACAACCATGAAAGTGGAGTTAAAGCGACAGCGTAAGAAGCCGTAGCTTCTACATGATCAAAGGAGACTGTAATAGTCTCAGAATAACTTGGATCCTTTAGACACTCTATACCTCATCCGTGATCAAGAAAGTTACATGTCTTGCACATAACCGCAAGCAGACATTTAATCACGGACTTAGAAACTTGGGATCCTTTCAGAAAACATCACTCCTTAAAGCGGCTTTAAAGAATCTTGCAATTAATCTGAGCCCAAAAAGCTAACTAATTGCCAAAGAGCTAGCACACACAACGGCACAGAGACTTAAAACGGCTCTAAGAACGTAATATAAAACCCTCCAAACCGTTTATATCACAGCTTGAGTACTTTCTTGATCAATAGGTCAACCACTTACCGGCACAATTGTGTCGCCTTTAGATAACCTTGATCAGAGGGACAAGGCTGTTGCGAATGTACTAAGAAAGCTCTATTTTGAAGGCTAGAATAACTTAAGCAACTAGCGGGAGTCGTGTTTGGCCTGTCATTTTGCATACTATCAATTGTGACTTTTCAAGACAGAGCTCCGTTGCGCTATGTTGCACAGGATTGAATAAATATCGTTAGAAGGTCAGGTAAGGTAAGGTAAGGTAAGGTAAGGTAAGGTAAGGTAAGGTAAGAAGCACAATACGCGATAGTTACACGCTTAAAGTACGATAGCTGCCTAATGTATCTCTCATTCTTTGAGATACACGAAAGATGACCCTCGTACGACCTTAGTTAAACTACTTTTCGCGTCCGAGGAGAGCTTAGATGCTCAAAACAACGATAAAAAGCCTTCCAGAAAAACACAACTTAACGTGGATCGAAATGAGATTTGCCCTATTGGTCAAAATAAAACGAGCCAATGAGAAAGCAGGACATTCGATCCTCCCCGTAAGTACATAAGCGGCAAACAACACGTGTTTCAACAGAATGATTCTAAATCATTCCACGAGACTTCTGAGACTTTACCATAGGAGCAACTGATGAGGTTCACTTAAGAACCGAAACTCGAGTCTTGCTTGAGAAATAACACAGCTTATTCACGTGAAGCATCCTTGAGTCTTTCGAACCAGCATTTTAACTGCTGCAGGTTTAACAAATGGAGGTTTAGAAAATCGTTTACGATTTACAAACAGACCGTGACAGGAAGATGAAACAATAACCTCTTTGAGAATTGCTAAGCGCAATTAAACTGCTGGAGATGTATCTGTCGGATGCTAGTGATGCCACAAGACGGCGATGGAGGTGAAATGTTTTAACTCCAAGTAATTCTATTTCTAGAACCACAACCATGAAAGTGGAGTTAAAGCGACAGCGTAAGAAGCCGTAGCTTCCACATGATCAAAGGAGACTGTAATAGTCTCAGAATAACTTGGATCCTTTAGACACTCTATACCTCATCCGTGATAAAGAAAGTTACATGTCTTGCACATAACCGCAAGCAGACATGTAACACGGACTTAGAAACTTGGGATCCTTTCAGAAAACATCACTCTTTAAAGCGGCTTTAAAGAATCTTGCAATTAATCTGAGCCCAAAAAGCTAACTAATTGCCAAAGAGCTAGCACACACAACGGCACAGAGACTTAAAACGGCTCTAAGAACGTAACATAAAACCCTCCAAACCTTTTATATCACAGCTTGAGTACTCTCTTGATCAATAGGTCAACCACTTACCGGCACAATTGTGTCGCCTTTAGATCACCTTGATCAGA
This sequence comes from Siderastrea radians, assembly GCA_964017195.1. Taxonomy (NCBI): domain Eukaryota; kingdom Metazoa; phylum Cnidaria; class Anthozoa; order Scleractinia; family Rhizangiidae; genus Siderastrea; species Siderastrea radians. The sequence continues at coordinate 3,062,438 of OZ024894.1, read as the reverse complement.
GGGACAAGGCTGTTGCGAATGTACTAAGAAAGCTCTATTTTGAAGGCTAGAATAACTTAAGCAACTAGCGGGAGTCGTGTTTGGCCTGTCATTTTACATACTATCTTTTGCTTTCTTTCCCGAAGTCCTTTGCTCGAATTCAAACATTCAAACCTTCAAAAGATGTCATATCGTTCAATCACGGTGTACTGCTTATACCAAAAACCAGACCCACAAAATCTCACGCAGCTATGGGGCCGGTGCACATCTGATTTGTGGACCTGGAAGGGCACCAAGAAGGAAATAAGTGATATGTTCTGATCTTCGTTAGGTGTGATTTTAAGTTCCCTGAACTTAAATTCTCCCACCCCCTCCCCACCACACACATATTCTCGAACAAGAAGTGCTAGATCATGTGAATTCCCCTTCCCAAACTCTACTTCTCCCTCCCCCCCCCACCCCATACAGAGTGGGGGCTGGAAGAAACAAGGCTTCCTGGACACTTCCTGAAGACTTCCTGGCGTGATAAGAAATGATAAGAGACTCAGTTTATTTATTTATTCATTAAAAAGAATTGAATTCCGTATATTCCGCCTATTCCGGATTCCGAATTCCGAATTCCGAATTCCGTCATTCCGGCTTTTCCAACCTACCTGATGACACTTTCACCATGTTTGAAAACAAAGACACTGCTAATGGGTTCTTGCAGTATTTAAACAGTCGTCACAACAGTATCAAATTTAACATTAATTTGAACAGGACAATGAGATTCCATTTTTAGACATCCTAGTGAAACGCTGCCCCCGCGCAAGTACAAAATAAATCTCATACGCACTCTCACTTATCGTTGCTACCGAATTTGCTCCTTTGCTTCCTTGCTGCAATCCGCTCTTGGCGATCTTCGAAAGCTTCTGCTTCAAAATGGTTACCCCCAAGGGATAATCACCTACAACGTTAACGATGTTCTAAACAGGAACAGAAACAAGCCAAGGAGCCCTGTCTCCACGGTTCCTAACAAAGATATCAATATTCTTTCACCTTACCTGTTGTAGGTCTGCAGAGCAACCAAATCTCTTAACGCCTGAAATCGTGTGTATACAATTTCTACTCTTTTGTCAACCTCAAGATAATTTTTCAAAATAATTGCCGCATCAAATCTTTCTTTCCATACAAGGACCGCTCGAATCGTTCTCAAAAATCTAAAGTAATTTACAAAGCCAGTTGCTGGGATTGCAATGATTTCTACATCGGTAAAACAAAACGACGACTTCATGATAGAAAAACTGAACAATTCAAGACCCTCGTTAAAAATGATCACACGTGCAGCCATTGCAGACCATGTCAAAACCACCGGACACAATATCAAGTGGGATCATTTTGACATTTTAGCGTCGGGCAAAACTGATTAATTACCACTGCAAAATCAAAGAAACATGGTTAATCCAAGAACTGAAACCAGCTTTTAATGTCACCGTCAGCAGTGAGAAACTGATGCTTTATTAATTAGCTGTAGCATTTTAAAGATTCACTGTTAAGATTGTTTTCTTAATCTTGGTTCTAGACCTCTTATCACTATTGTATAAAAGGTTTGTCAAAATTGTAACGGTCACTTTTGAAAATGTATGTCGGACTAGCTTACGAAACGTCAAGTTTAAATAAAGATGCGTAAGTATTCTAATGTTTATTACCGCTGTTTGTGTTTTATTTTTGATCAAGCTACGATGGCCCAGGAACAAAAAGCTTTATGATAAGCAGAGATGTTCAGGACCTTTAAAAGAAAGGATTGCTCTCGAGCTCAATTGTTACGTTTCGGTTGTGATTACCGTTCAGTGACTCAGTTAAAGTCAATATAATTTTTCATGTAAAAAATTTTTTTGGAACATTGCCACAATTCGCTATGTCAATGAATGTAATTTTTGTCGTTTGTTTGAATTCAAGGTAAGAACAAAAATGCCCTGAATAAAGTTGATCTTAGCTTGATTTGACTCGCTGAAAACAAGTTACGCTTATAGAAGTGCAATCCGTTTTAGTCGCGTATAACTTTTTTGCAGACAAAAATGTGGTATGCGAACAGCCGCAACTTTCCACCAAAGTGGGTCTAAAGGTCAATTATCTGCGCAAAAAATGGCAAAATAAGCAACTGTGTTCAGCCTTACTAATACCCAATGCAAAGCATTCGAAAAAAGCAATGGAAGTTTTAACTTCCATTAAAATATTAAAATATCCAAAAGTTGGAACAAAATCCGCTAAACTCGACTCCTCAATTAGTGGTGTGGGGAAGGAGACGAGACAGACAAGAAACTTTACCCCACAAGTCCTCCAAAACAAGCAACCCTGTGGTTTGTCAAAGGCGGGCCCTTACGCTATCCTCCACAGAGGCTTCTGTTAGTAAACACCAGTGAAAGAATACGGGATGAGCGCTGGCTGGAGGAAACGGGAGGGCGGCGTTCCCCACGCGCTTTAATTTTCCCTCTTCCCAGTTTTACGTTCCGCACGCCGCACGTTTTTATTCCAAGCGTGCATTCAAGTCAAGGCACGACTGTAAGAGGACTCTGCGGAGGAGAGAGGGGCCCTTACAAGCTACATTTCTAGATTTCATTTTAAACCTTTATCTATAACGTAATAAATATTCCGGGATCTGTTACGGAAACCGCAACAAATGTGTATCGCAAAAATTATACGAAACCTAAGTTGTTAGAGTTCAACCTCTGAATTTTGCTACAGCCCTTGCATTGTCAGTATTTTGCAATAAAGTGGTAAATGGTTGTGTGCGTGACCACTTATCGAAAGGTAATATTCCTGTTATCTCTTTGGACACCCTGGGAGAAAGGCGTCCCAACAACCGTTTGCATTTAGTTTAAGTATTAAAGCTTGTCAGTTAACTGTTATATTTTTTGATTCAACAAAATTAACCCACTGTAGATATTAGCGTTTTTGTCTCCTCTTTGTATACATGTATATGTAGGCGAGTTTCCAAATGCAGGAATTAGCGTTTCATATTTGAACTAAATTACAGACGGTTTATGTAGATTGCAATGGAAGACTTGGCAAGGCTGTCTTGTACTTAACCGTACTGTGTTCATTTGGTCAATGATACATATACAATCATGACGAAGTACATTCATAGTTGCACATACAATTCAGACTTCTCTATTTTGATCCAGAAAAGGTTTCAAAAAGCCTTAGAAAGGCCAAGGCTCGAAACTAAGTTTGTGACTCAGTTTTCAATGCAAAAAGGGTTTCCAATCATAGCCTTCTCGCTCCCTTCTCGGCCGAATCAATTTGTAATTTGTCGTTTTTTTGTTTTTCTTGTGTATGTTTTTTTTTTCATTAACTGCTCTTGGCAAATCGATTTGCTCGTGGCAAAGACGGTGTTCGCAATTAACATTCTGTGCTAAATACCGTTGACACCTAAATAAAGTGATTTAAAAGCAAACACAAACTGGCAAAAATGTGTCATCTTGGCAACCCTGCTAATAAAAGGTGTGCCATAACGGTTGCCACCGTCACAAAGAAACAAATGTTCTACAGTTGAGTTTTTAGAACTCTCGCTTCTTTTTCCAAAAAAATAACTGATATAAAAAGCGAGAATACTATGGCTCGGGTTGATCACGGATTCAGTAGCTAAAAGCTGCTTTTGCTAAAATTTGCTGCTTTGAACTTCGGTAAAAATTTGTATTTTCATTTTGTCTCGGTCCGAGATTTAGTTATATACAGGCCACTCTCGTCCCTAATTCTACTTACTTTGGCAGTAGACTGACAAATTGTTTCAAGACATTATGCTACAACTACAAACGCTATCTAACTATAGCTTTCTCACAGTTTATTCACGGCCGGGTCATTATTATCATTTGTCTGTCTGTTTCGGTTAGTTTTTTGCGAGTTTACCAACTGCTCCTGAGATATCGGCATCTATTTCTTGTGACAACAGCAAACTGACAAACTGGCAAAAGATGTGTTATCTTGGCAGCCGTGCTCCTAGAAGACAGAGTGGCCTGTAGATTAACTAACTAAAGTTGTGGACTGGCAAAATAAACATCGAAAAATTATCTTTCCAAATCAGAGTTAATAAGCGGCAAAAAACTGTTATTCCTGTGCCTCCATCGTGCGACTTGTCATATATAGCCGAAAAAAGCAAAGGCGAAAACATTGCTGATTTCTTCTGATTCTTTCTTTAGCATCTTAGTTGAACCAAACCTTGTAGACAAATTAACGTGGATTAGTTGAAATTAATTTTTAAAATAAAGTTTGGATGCAACTTGCCACGCAGTACTGTTTTGCCTTTGTTCAGTCCAGAGAAATTCCCGCCAAAATGAACGCTTCCATCGAAGCCAATCAAAAATAGGGAAAAAATGCCTGGCATATAATATATAGCTCCGCATTAGTGATTAACAATGATTTATCCTTGTTATGTAACGATGAAAATCCTATTAAAAATGCAACCAAGGCATAAGATAAATAGCAACGCTGCTGAATTCAGTGAATTGCAGAAATAAATCATGATCCTGTTCTCCTAATCGACAGATCAAACGTCTGCAAAAGGAGTGAAGTGGTGACATATGAAACAGTTACATATATTGTCCAATACTATCAAGAGGGATACAAAATAAAATGCGGACCCTTTGGCTGGAAGCGATGTCAAAGACACAGGTAAGTGAAATTATTCCAAATAAGTAGATGGACATTGTCCAAACTTCAGACTCATTACAGTAGTCTGGAAAACAACTCTGATTCCTTAACATCTTTTTCAATTCTGTATCACGGTTCTTTGATATCAACGAACATGTTCTTTCCTGATCCTGTCATAGTAACCAAAATTTGAAATAGTTTCTCTAACAGGATCTAGAAAGGACACGGGGTACTTCCTTGGCATGTTGTCACGAACTGTCGTCACAAAGGAAGATGTCTCACCCCAAAGGAGAATCAGAGGGGCCATAGACTCTAAATCGGGATAGCGGGTATAAAGCTCCAGTATTTTACCGAGACATTTTGTCCCGTGACTGCCAACACGGAGTCACGTGACAAAACTGCGGCGGAATCGAAAGCTTGAATGTGTGTTACAGAACCCTTTTTAGATCCTAATAGAGTAATTTTTTCAAAGTTTGAAGGTTCTTTGAATTTGTTGTCGTTTGTCTCACCTTGCACGCTCTTGGTTTGATGTAATAGGACTTTGAGGAGCCCAAGCCCCCTTACCTGGAAGACTGCTTAAACTATCCATGACTAAATTCCTCATTCCTAGTATAACTAATGCGCCGATCAATTCGAAAGTTCAACATCCCCCCCCCCGGCAACCCCCCGGGCATTTGAACTTTTGAAGATTGGCTTGTTCAAATTCCCTCCCCTCGGGGCAAGAAAGCCGTTCAAATGCCCCACCAATTAGTGCTGAACTGCCTCTCCTCAAAGACAAATTTGGTCTTCAATCAAGCACTTTACATGCCTTTCAGAGAGAGATATGTCGTAATGACACCTTCAATCTTCTTTTAAAGACCCTTTTCAAAGAGTTATTCACTAACAAAGGCGAAATTCTATCTTGTAAATTCGTCAGACCCCGCAAAAACCGAAAAAATTCACAGGCCTTTTACGTTAGAACAAGAGATAAATCCGGTTCAAATTCCCCACCCTTCCAACGCAACGTTCAAATTCCCCCCTCCCCGGGCACGATGCACAGTCAAATGCCCGGGGTATGCCCGGGGGGGGGGATGTTGAATTTTCGAATTGATCGGCGCATAATCCAGGGATAAAGAGGCGTTCCCGTAAAGCGAGTTATTCCTCGACTAAATATCTCTCGGTTAAACTCATATTACACCGGTTAAACAAGTTATCAGTTTTCTAGTTGCGAAAGAAACAAAACTTTAAAACTTTCAACAGAGAAGAACGAAGGGAAAATCTCGATTCACTGAAAAGTGGTGCTGATGCGAATCAAAATTAAGCTAAAGCTACTTAGAATCGATTAGCTCAACTCTTCGTGATTATTTCAGTGGGCGAAACTTGAGCTTACCCTTGATATAATTTAAACAAATTTATACATGTTAGAATTGCCTGTCGAAAATAATTGGGGACAGTGAAGGAGTAATTTGTGCTGGATAATTGTTTTGTTACTTTCGTTTTTTCTACGAAATTCGAGAGTTCGGTGTACATAGATTTAACCAAGCCTAAAGGCCGGAGCTACCTTCTTTGCATTGCTGGAACTTACTCATTTTTGAAAGTAATTACCAAAAGAAAAAATTAGGAAAAAAATGAAAGAAAAAAAAAAACCTTTCATCCCTCTGGGATTCGCACCCGAGCTGCAGGAACCCCACTTGATCACCTTCTGCTATGACGTCAAATGTAGTCTTCATTTTAATATTAAAGGTGGCTCCAAGTAGTTTTTTAAGCTGTGAAGCTATGAAGTTAGTTCATCTCCGCTTCTGGACGCACTTGGATGGGAAAAGTTGATTTCCAACCGACAAAAGCACAAGGCCATCATGGTTTTCAAGTCTTTGCATAATCTCACTCCAGTGTATCTCTACAACACGTTTCGCAATTTTAATACTCATTATGGCTTAAGAAACTCGACAAACAAACTTATATTACCTAAGCCTAGAACAGAGTACCTGAAGCGCAGCTTCTCTTATAGTGGTGCTGCTTTATGGAATTCTCTGCCACAGGCTCTTAGGGAATGTAACTCCCTGGGGGCTTTCAAAAAGAAAGCGAAAGCTTACATTTCTTCTTTAGGCTTCCACACGGCAATCATGTAAATCAGTTGATTTTTGTAGCGTATAATATTAGGATATTTTTTATAATAGTTTTTTTAGAGTAAAAATATACGGCGATACTTCACACCGAAACGTCTAATTAGATATTTATTATCCAACTTCACCTTTTTCAACCTCTTTCAATAACTTGAAAGAAATAAAGGATGAGCGAGTGCACGGTACTGTACAATAACCAACTGTACAATATTTATATCTTATTAGACAGTTTAGTGTGTAGTATGGTGGCATATTTGTACGAGTCACGCCGTATTTTAGCGAGCCCGTAGGGTGAGTCAAAATACAAGAGACGAGTAAAAATATCCCACGATACTACTCACTAAACCGTCTATTAAGGGATATATTATTCAACTTAGCTGGGAAATGGGAAAGTGGTCTGCTTATAAACGGCTGAGTTGCGTGACAAACTAACGTGACTTTTGAGCAGCGAGTGACTGGGCCAGAGAGACCAGGTTTGGTAGGTTGGAAAAGCCGGAATGGCAGAATTCGGAATTCGGAATCCGGAATAGTCGGAATATTCGGAATAGTATTTTTTTTAGATAAATAAATAAATAAATAAATAAATAAATAAACTAAGTCTCTTAACATTTCTTATCACGCCAGGAAGTCTTCAGGAAGTGTCCAGGAAGCCTTGTTTCTTCCAACCCCTACTCTGTATGGGGGGGGGGGAGAAGTGATGGGGGAGGGGAGAAGTGGGCTTTGGGAATGGGAATATTAGGTATATAGGTCTATTTTGCAGTATTTTTTGGAACTTAAAACAGCCCACAAATGTGTAAACGGGCAAGAACTAGTATTATTCAACAACAAAGACATTTTAATTGAAAACCAAACCATATTTCACAAAGACTGGTTCCAAAAAGAAATTTTTCTCATACAAGATCTTTTAAAAGATGATGGCAATTTTTTTACTTATCCGGAATTTGTCCGAAGATACGAGCTTAAATGCACTTTTTTAACTTATATGCAAGTTGTCTCGGCAATCCCAAAACATTTAGTCAAAAAGGCAAGGGAAAAACATTTAGACAAGAGCACCTTTCTAGCCGTAGATGCTTTCCAACTCTCGCCCAATACTGTAATAGACCTACTCAAAATGAAAAACAAGGATTACTACCGGCTCCTAATTAACAAAGACAATCAAGAGATAAAAGCTGAAGTGAAATGGTCTCGAGACTTGCATTCGGAAGAATTTAGACTAGATGATCTTTTCAGCCGTGTTAAAAATGTTTGCAAAGAAAATAAAATGAGAGAATTTTATTTCAAACTTATTCATAGAATAGTGGTGACCAAAAAAGAGCTTTTTTTCTTCGGTATAGAAGACGACATGTTTTGTTTATTTTGTCAAGAACCTGACTCAATAAGTCACACTTTCTTAAATTGCCGCTGGTCAATTCAGTTCTATTCGGAGGTAATCAAGTGGTTTAACAAAGAAAATGACACCACCTTCTCGCCAAGCCCCGTAGAAATACTGTTCGGGAAAAAATCAAGCAATTGCTCTCAAGGCTCGTTTAAATTGTTAAGGAAATTTAATTATACACTCCTGTTTGCCAAATACTATCTATATACACAAAAACTACTCAAAAAAGAAATAAACACGAAAGAGTATATTAGGAAACTCACTTTTAAATATCAAATTGAAAAGCTATTTTGAGCAGTTATCAACGCTGTTCTGCAGCCCTCCCCACTACTCTTACTGTTAGTCATAAGAAGAATACTGTGTGGTAAATACTCCCTTTTTGTCTTTCTTTAATTTTTATGTATGTATTCTTATTTTAGCGACGTATGTAATGTATTAAGTAATTCTACTGTAAATAATGTCACTGTATTGTATATTATTATTAAAAAAAAAAAAAAAGAAAAACGACATCACTACAAGAGATTCATAAAATATCTCTTTCTTTGCTTCATAACAGAAGCTCCTCTGAGACGAATACTGACAATATTTTCCTTCGGCATAACCGTGCAGTGTGTTCCACTGCGAGGTATCATTTGGCAGGAAACATATTGGACGAAGTAAGAGCGAAAAAAATTCGTTTGGCCGGCTCAGTCACAAAATAATTCCAGGAAACAATAGCCTGACAATTGACGAATAAATTTCTGCATGCTTTTGGACGATTTTCGACAAGATGGCTCCGGAGGAAACGGATTTTGAAAGAGACCCCACTCAGAAACAATTTCGTGTTACACGAAATTCATAAAACAGCAAGCGCGGCGCGCAAGGCTTTTTGGGTGAAGGTGGGCCTTTAAAATAACTTTTATTGTAATGATTAAAATGATGCAACGAAACTGTACCACCACAAACGCTGTATGGTGTACTATTCATCACTAGTAGTTGAAGTCCATCACAAACTGATTGAGCGATCTATTAAGGAAAGAAAATGATACCTTTGGTACTTTCATTACCGGTCGGTACCGTTTTCGAAAGTTAATACCTTTTCGCGAAGTCGTTGAAATGAGATGTCACTGCGCTAAAAGAAACATAATTGCCAATACTACCCATCGCAGCAGAGGTCAGTTACATCGCAACAACGATTAGTTGTTTATTAGTGAAAGAAAATGAGATCTCACCTTCCAACTCTTCTTCCAAGAGTCAAGTTTGTCCTTTAATAACTTTCATCGCAGTCAATTAAGAAATAGGTTAAGACTGCGCCAAGAGATACGTAATGCATTGTGCTACCCATCGCACAAGAGTGCAGTTACATCGCAACCACATGTAAGTATGTATTAGTAAAGGAAAATGACACTTCTCCTTCCTTCCCTTCCGGTCTTTTCTTCCAAGAACCAAGTTTGTCCTAAAAAACTTTCTTCACAGTCAATGAAATAAGTTAAGACAAGAGACACTGGATTGTGCTACCCATCGCAAATAAGTCATTTCACTGCAACCCTCTAAATCAACATCAAAATCACTTTTGACCCTTCATGTGCCTAATAGATAGCTTTCGCCCCAGATATTGAAACGATTCCCAGTCGCAACATCTGTGATTGATCTATGCGTGAAGACAAAAAATTGCATACACGCTGCACTCAAATGCAATAAACGTCTAAGAGCCTCCCAAATTCTCTCACGTGAGGAGTTTTTGATGGTGCGAGATTCAGAGTTAACATCATTATTTGCTTTCTTTGGAGAGGGACAGTTTTTTTATTTTCCAAAAAGAATTGATTCCACATTTCACCACCACCACCGTAAGACTACGAGGCCTTTTTGACCTAATTCCTGTACAAATGTACACCTTTCCAAACATAAACGCTATAAAGTCAAACGCAGAAATGATCTGCTCCGTCCCTTTTCCTGAGCTAATGACAAGATTTCTCAGTTTTTCATGAAAAGCGAAGGGATTAATCGCAACCAAGCAGTTTTCAGAATCTTTGTCACTGAAGATGGACCTAGTCTAGTATACTTCAAATACTAAAAAGACACCTTGGATAGGGAAAGCAAGTCAGTAGATGCAGAATCACCATCCAAGAGGAATAAGAGGAAGACGAGTAATCCCAGAAAAATCATTAGAGAGTACTCGAGATTCTGTCTGCTAATTGCTAGAGTGAGGAAGTACAAAGAAGTCACTTTCTACCTTAAATAGATCGCTCAATAATTTTGCAATAAACAAGCACTAATTGCGATGAACAGTACACCGTACAGTGTTTGTGGGGATGCAGTTTTGTTGGATGTGAGTTACTACAGTAAAAGTTAACTTTTGAAAACAACCTGAAGTGAAAGTACCGAGGGTGTCATTTTCTATACTCAATAGATCGCTCATGGTGGTGTAGTTTCATTGGATTTCGATCACTACAGTAAATTAAAGTAATTAACTTTCGAAAATGGCGAGTATAGATGGAAAAATATTGAAGTCTTTGAAAGCCCGCATTCGTTGTGTTTTCGATATCACCGCGTTCACTTGGTAAAATCGGTCAAAGATGTGTTGCTTTATCCCTCTTGACCTGACTTTCCTGTGTTTTGGGGTGCAACAATGCTTTATACTTGCAAACAGGGAATCGGTAACCGATACCCAAAATGCTGAAATCGGCAGTTGGTAACCAGTAACCAAATTCCATTTGGTGCTTGATTACTCTGAAACTTGTGCGGTTACCCGCAAGTTTCTTTTTGGATTCCAGTAGCCCTGGCTAAGATCTGCTTTCCCCTTAGTCATAACCCGTGAAAAAATTCCTCTGTATTGGGAGGCACCGTCCCTAATATGTAGATTACACCTGCTATCTTTCGCCCTTCGTCCCACAGTGTGTGGGATGTTAAATAAGATCATCCGAAATACTAGACACACAATTGCATCAAACAATTCATTTTTGCCCCATGACGTTAAAGTGCAATGATCCTGTCATAATTTGCAAAGTGATTCCAACAAACTTTCAACCAAACTCCAGTGTGATTGCGTTTAAATTTTTTTGTCTCATTTCTTTGTTTTGTTCATGCAGACAAAAGACCCGTGCACATCCTAAGAAGATCTCCCTTACAAGGATAGATTATTACCTTCAGTGCTGTGACGGATGGCGTAGAAGGGGCTCTAGCTGCCCAATAGGTTTGTTCTGTAGTATAATTTAAAACGATCATTTTAAATCCTATACTGGCCAATTTCTCATTCAAATGAAACCTGAACTAAATTTCTCGTGTACTGAGTTGATAGGTGAGGCTGGCATATATGCTCAACAAATGTCAGTTTAGTTGACTCACCGTGTAAAAATTAATCTTGCGACCATATTCTGGCCAACTTTTTAATTTTAACAAAATTTCTCGTGCACTGATTTGATAGGTAAGGCTGGCATATATTATTTGATTCACCGTGTATAAAATTAAGAGCGACTTTCCGGAAATATCGACCTAGCAGTGGCACAAATGCAAAAAATCGATTTCGCTCATATTTTGCTCATAGAAAGGCCCTAGTGAGAAACTGAACGGGCTGTACTTAGTTTTTCCAAATACGGCCTCCTCTCGAGAAAATACGAGAAACAAAATTCTACCGAAGTCGAGCATAAAATCCACTTCCGGTGAGATGCAATTTCCCCCAAATTTGGTCGGTTCGCATACTAGTCGAACCAGGACAAGATACGAAACTTCAAATAACATGGGTGGTTCTCCAAAGTCTTCTTGTACTGATCAACAAAAAAATTTGTAAAATCTAAGTTATTTTTATGCCTCGTTAACAAAGAAAATTTGTAAAATCCAAGCTACTTTTATGCCTACTTTTTTACACCTGAAAAAGATCTAGAACAACACGCTATAATCAAGTTGAGAGTTTTTTGCAACCAAATTTTAGCTTCTAAATATAGTAAATTTTCACTACGGGCGATAACTTTCATAAAATGACGTAATAATTTCATAAAATGAATTTCTGTAGCATATTTATATACTACTTTATCGGAATATCAAAACCAACCCTTGGGTAAATCGTTTACAGTGACCTGCAGGGCCTCGAGTTCAACCCTTTTTTTTGGCGAAAATATGGCTTTCGCGTTATGCGTGACACCGCTAGTCAGAGAGACTTACGAGAGCCAAAGGGGACACTAGAAACATAATTTAGAACAACACGATCGGGATTATAATTTCAGTAGTATATGGTGAGTCACAATCGTATCAGTTTTTGTTGAAGTCCCATCTCCTCGCATTGCTCGGCGGTAGAGCTTCAACAAAAGCTGATACAATTGCTGACTCACCGTAACTACTAAGGCCACCGGCACTCCATCAAGCAAATAAAGCGTTTTTCAGCCTTTAGCCCGGCGCTTCGATGCAAATTGAATAAATAATTTCTCTTGGGTGTATTTTGGGTGCGATATCTAATGTTCCATGTCAAAGCAATCGTTACATGTGACCACAGCACAAGCATCAATCTTTGAAAACCGCGAGAAAACCATCTCCCCGAAAGATTGGGCGGCCTCTTTTGACGAGAGGAAAGGCAGGCCTTTCTTCCCTAACCATCAAGAGTAAGAGATTAATGACAGTCAGTTTATGCGTATCATTGACGATGTAATGGAAGGAATGGCTTTTGGTTCTTCCACAAAAGAAAAACAAAGGCACGCAATGCGTGCAGAGCCAATGACGTTTTGTTCCGTAAAATGGTGAAATTTATGAGGACAACCTGTGGGTCTTACACCACTACAGTGCGGTCCCACCCTAACTCCCTCAACCACCCCTTCCCCTCCCCGCTTAAAATGGCCGATAAAGGCTACTGGAAAGCCTTACTGTATACTCAGTTCGTCTTACTATTTCTCTTCGGCGACTTTGTAGTGGATACAACTGCAAGACTCCACAAAAACGGCCTCAGTGAAGAAGGGTAAGTGAAGAACATGAGTGAAAGTTGTGAAGTGCGATATGATATTTTAGGTTTCAGGTGATACACAACGTGAGTGTTTTGTAATTGTCGCATTGTTCTTGATGCGTTTAATTCCAGTTAAAGGACGTTTTGAAGACTAATTTAATCGAACCTTTAAGGAAAATCGAAAAAGGTTCGAGTTATGGGGAAATGACATCAAAGGACAAGAACTGCAGAAATTGGAGAAAGTAGCTAGTCACCCAGTGTAATAAGCTAGAAGGCAAAAATCTATCGAATCAATTTGATAAAACCTTCAGTTGTTCTATTTCCCTTACTCGCGAATGCAAAACAGTAGTTTTTTCTCATATCTTGCTTCCAAGACTGCTAGTTGTTGTCAATTGTAATACACTCAGTTTTTTTCATAAGAACGTGGAACATTGGAGTTAAGGCGCTTCTGAGACGGATCTCACTGTCCCTAGTTCTTTGGCCATTAGAGTCTGGAAATGTTCTAAAGGCTGTTCTTCAGTTGCACCAGGAAGTGACCGGAGGCATATAGTATCATCTTTGTGGGTTTTTTTTTATCAAGTTACACAATATGCAAAAAAACGAAAGAGATGAAAAGGGAACGAGAAGCCATAACATGACCGAAAGAAAAGGCGCCAAAACCTTGCTGTGTTGCAGCGTTTCTTTGCAAAGCTAAATAAATCAATATATATGATCTGGTTATGCATGTGATCGAGTCGAGATGTTATTGAATAGACGACAAGTTCGCTAGGGATCACTAATTATAATTCAATCATGGCTTAACCCGGTTGAACTTGTTTGAACAATGGGGCCTAGAAGATGACCAAATAAGGAGCAAAAGGGGACTTTGATCTTGAGCAAACTTTCATTTAGCACATTATTTTTCCAGACAAGTGGCATGCCTCGTTGTTTTGTCATTATGTGGCTTATGTGAGATGCGAGTACTTTAAAGTTTCGTTGATTGCTTTTTATTGCTTTGCCTAGGCCTCACAGTTGACTTCAGTCTTTTAATTTTGAGCTCGCAACTAATATTTTGGAATATGATAGACTGCCATAGTCTCATCTTTTGACCCAGCTTTTAGAAATTCAGTAGGTGACTGTAGAGTTTTGCAGGATTTAGGTGACGAAAGGGGCAAAATGATTCGTATTTCTTTTAAAAATATCTGTTGGCTTCAAGTGAGATGATCAAAATAAACAAGCGGGGTTGCTATTATGGGGAGTTGTTTGTGACAAGTGGTCAAGCGAAGAAGCGCTTTCGAGGGAACCTGATCGATGAACGGAGGAACGTACCAAGGAACGAAGTCTTATTGAAGTGCCGGACAACATTAAAACAAAACAAGACCAAACAAAACGCGCCGCTTTTGAAGTAAAACGAATTTTAACAGGCTAGCGAACAATTATTTTCGAACGAGTGTAACTTGCATAGCGATGGAGACAAAAGGTTATCTGGTATTAAACGTTTAATCGATTTTCCTTCAGTAACAGCTTAAATTTCTTAGAATTATGATCAGTTTTCCGAGATTTCTCATTTCTTTCCATCATTCTGTAAGTTCAATGATGTCAAAAATCTGAGAGAACTACGCATATATATATATATATATATATATATATATATATATATATATATATATATATTTTCCAACCCTTTCTTGTCCTTGGTATAGTGGTTGCATAGGGGCGATTTTTATGCCAGCGGTATCTTATAGTTGGCATAACAGGAAAAGATCTAGATTGCATAATAGATGATGTTTTCGTGCTCTTTAGTAGTCTTTGGAGGTTTTAGTGTTTTTCCTGGAGCTCAGATCATAAGGCTTATCATACATGAAAGTGAACTATGATACAAGGGCAAGAGATTGTCGGTAAATACCGGAAAGTTTACTTGTGGTGCTCACAGTTTCGTATAACTTTCTGCTGGAAGTAGATGAAATCCATGTTTAAGTTTTAAACGACATAAGCAGAGATCAAAAATAAAACACAAACAGCGGTAATAAAGCTAGTCCGACCTACATTTTCAAAAGTGACCGTTACAATTTTGACAAACCTTTTATACGATAGTGATAAGGGGTCTGGAACCAAGATTAAGAAAACAATCTTAACAGTGAATCTTTAAAAAGCTACAGCTAATTAATAAAGCATCAGTTTCTCACTGCTGACGGTGACATTAAAAGCTGGTTTCAGTTCTTGGATTAACCATGCTTCTTTGATTTTGGAGTGGTAATCAGTTTTGCCCGACGCTAAAATGTCAAAATGATCCCACTTGATATTGTGTCCGGTGGTTTTGACATGGTCTGCAATGGCTGCACGTGTGATCATTTTTAACGAGGGTCTTGAATTGTTCAGTTTTTCTATCATGAAGTCGTCGTTTTGTTTTACCGATGTAGAAATCATTGCAATCCCAGCAACTGGCTTTGTAAATTACTTTAGATTTTTGAGAACGATTCAAGCGGTCCTTGTATGGAAAGAAAGATTTGATGCGGCAATTATTTTGAAAAATTATCTTGAGGTTGACAAAAGAGTAGAAATTGTATACACATGATTTCAGGCGTTGAGACCGTTGAATCAGCACGTTTGTTATTGAAGACCAGTTTGTCACCACTGGATTACAACCACGTCTGCTTTGTTATCGCTGTGTTATTGAAACCAAGGCTTTGAAGATCAAAGAGCGCAATTCATGCAAGCTTGAAAAGAAGTTCAATAATCTGAAACGTAAATTTGGAATCCCTAAAGTTTCAAATTTAAACAACGATGACATCATATTCAACTATTCCCATCGGGTCTTGACTGAGACTGAGAAAAGCGTTTTAGCACGTGGGTTATGTTTCTGTCTGCCTCCTAAAGACGTTGACAGATTTGACGTTAGTGCTCCTTAAAATGAATTGCTTTATCGTGATCTTGTCAAACTTGAACTCCCTTTAACTAATGAAAACCAAGATCGGCTTAGAAGTCAACTGAAGAATATCTCCTGTAGCTACATTTATTCATATGACTTTTCAAAGCAGAAGAACATTCTCAGCAAAGATGAATGGAAAGCCCTATCTGATTTACGCCGTGATGACAGCATCATCATTACGAAACCAGACAAAGGAAATGACGTTCGTTGTCATAGTTAGCAGACTTGATTACCTCAACAAAATGAAGCAGCTGATTTCTGGTAACACCAAATTCAACCAATTAAAGTAAAATCCAACTAAATCCAGAGAAGAAAGTCTGTCTGCAAACTTAGAAATGAGAAAATTATTGATGATGCAACATTCCACAAGATTTTACCCAGTGGATCGTCTCCTGGTGTTTTGTATGGCCTTCCAAAGGTTCATAAAGCCAGTTGCCCGTTCCGCCCTATCGTTTCATCTGTTAACACCTACAACTACAATCTTGCTTCCTACCTTGTCGGTGCACTTCAGCCAATTTCGACCAACCAACACTGTGTTTAAGGACTCCTTTAGTTCTGAGGACTGGGCCAAAAAGTACAAACATAACAACGGAATCATGTGCTCTTTGGATGTCTGCTCACTATTTGCAGATGTGCCACTTGATGAAACAATAGATATTGTTCTTGACAAACTGTATTCTCTTTCTGATCCTCCTACATTACCTCGTTCTGTTTTACGGAAATTGTTAGAATTTGCCACTATGAAAAGCCATTTTCTTATTGATGGCCAATACTACGACCAAATTGATGGCGTAGCTATGGGTTCGCCATTAGGCACAGTGTTGGCTAACATCTTCATGTGTCACTTTGAAGAAAAATGGGTAATGAGCGGTCAGGTTTGTCCTTCATTTTGGTACAGGTATGTTGTTGACACGGTAGGTTGGAAAAGCCGGAATGACGGCACTCGGAATTCGGAATCCGGAATCTGGAATAGTCGGAATATTCGGAATTCAATTTTCTTAATAAATAAATAAATAAACTGAATCTCTTATCATTTCTTATCACGCCAGGAACTCTTCAGGAAGTGTCCAGGAAGTCTTGTTTCTTCCAGCCCCCACTCTGTGTTCAAACAACACGTGTTTCAACAGAATGATTCTATAACATTCCACGAGACTTCTGAGACTTTACCATAGGAGCAACTGATGAGGTTCACTTAAGAACCAAAACTCGAGTCTTGCTTGAGAAATAACACAGCTTGTTCACGAGAAGCATCCTTGAGTCTTTCGAACCAGCATTTTACTGCTGCAGGTTTAACAAATGGAGGTTTAGAAAATCGTTTACGATTTACAAACAGACCGTGACAGGAAGATGAAACAATAACCTCTTTGAGAATTGCTAAGCGCAATTAAACTGCTGGAGATGTATCTGTCGGATGCTAGTGATGCCACAAGACGGCGATGGAGGTGAAATGTTTTAACTCCAAGTAATTCTATTTCTAGAACCACAACCATGAAAGTGGAGTTAAAGCGACAGCGTAAGAAGCCGTAGCTTCTACATGATCAAAGGAGACTGTAATAGTCTCAGAATAACTTGGATCCTTTAGACACTCTATACCTCATCCGTGATCAAGAAAGTTACATGTCTTGCACATAACCGCAAGCAGACATTTAATCACGGACTTAGAAACTTGGGATCCTTTCAGAAAACATCACTCCTTAAAGCGGCTTTAAAGAATCTTGCAATTAATCTGAGCCCAAAAAGCTAACTAATTGCCAAAGAGCTAGCACACACAACGGCACAGAGACTTAAAACGGCTCTAAGAACGTAATATAAAACCCTCCAAACCGTTTATATCACAGCTTGAGTACTTTCTTGATCAATAGGTCAACCACTTACCGGCACAATTGTGTCGCCTTTAGATAACCTTGATCAGAGGGACAAGGCTGTTGCGAATGTACTAAGAAAGCTCTATTTTGAAGGCTAGAATAACTTAAGCAACTAGCGGGAGTCGTGTTTGGCCTGTCATTTTGCATACTATCAATTGTGACTTTTCAAGACAGAGCTCCGTTGCGCTATGTTGCACAGGATTGAATAAATATCGTTAGAAGGTCAGGTAAGGTAAGGTAAGGTAAGGTAAGGTAAGGTAAGGTAAGGTAAGAAGCACAATACGCGATAGTTACACGCTTAAAGTACGATAGCTGCCTAATGTATCTCTCATTCTTTGAGATACACGAAAGATGACCCTCGTACGACCTTAGTTAAACTACTTTTCGCGTCCGAGGAGAGCTTAGATGCTCAAAACAACGATAAAAAGCCTTCCAGAAAAACACAACTTAACGTGGATCGAAATGAGATTTGCCCTATTGGTCAAAATAAAACGAGCCAATGAGAAAGCAGGACATTCGATCCTCCCCGTAAGTACATAAGCGGCAAACAACACGTGTTTCAACAGAATGATTCTAAATCATTCCACGAGACTTCTGAGACTTTACCATAGGAGCAACTGATGAGGTTCACTTAAGAACCGAAACTCGAGTCTTGCTTGAGAAATAACACAGCTTATTCACGTGAAGCATCCTTGAGTCTTTCGAACCAGCATTTTAACTGCTGCAGGTTTAACAAATGGAGGTTTAGAAAATCGTTTACGATTTACAAACAGACCGTGACAGGAAGATGAAACAATAACCTCTTTGAGAATTGCTAAGCGCAATTAAACTGCTGGAGATGTATCTGTCGGATGCTAGTGATGCCACAAGACGGCGATGGAGGTGAAATGTTTTAACTCCAAGTAATTCTATTTCTAGAACCACAACCATGAAAGTGGAGTTAAAGCGACAGCGTAAGAAGCCGTAGCTTCCACATGATCAAAGGAGACTGTAATAGTCTCAGAATAACTTGGATCCTTTAGACACTCTATACCTCATCCGTGATAAAGAAAGTTACATGTCTTGCACATAACCGCAAGCAGACATGTAACACGGACTTAGAAACTTGGGATCCTTTCAGAAAACATCACTCTTTAAAGCGGCTTTAAAGAATCTTGCAATTAATCTGAGCCCAAAAAGCTAACTAATTGCCAAAGAGCTAGCACACACAACGGCACAGAGACTTAAAACGGCTCTAAGAACGTAACATAAAACCCTCCAAACCTTTTATATCACAGCTTGAGTACTCTCTTGATCAATAGGTCAACCACTTACCGGCACAATTGTGTCGCCTTTAGATCACCTTGATCAGAGGGACAAGGCTGTTGCGAATGTACTAAGAAAGCTCTATTTTGAAGGCTAGAATAACTTAAGCAACTAGCGGGAGTCGTGTTTGGCCTGTCATTTTACATACTATCTTTTGCTTTCTTTCCCGAAGTCCTTTGCTCGAATTCAAACATTCAAACCTTCAAAAGATGTCATATCGTTCAATCACGGTGTACTGCTTATACCAAAAACCAGACCCACAAAATCTCACGCAGCTATGGGGCCGGTGCACATCTGATTTGTGGACCTGGAAGGGCACCAAGAAGGAAATAAGTGATATGTTCTGATCTTCGTTAGGTGTGATTTTAAGTTCCCTGAACTTAAATTCTCCCACCCCCTCCCCACCACACACATATTCTCGAACAAGAAGTGCTAGATCATGTGAATTCCCCTTCCCAAACTCTACTTCTCCCTCCCCCCCCCCACCCCATACAGAGTGGGGGCTGGAAGAAACAAGGCTTCCTGGACACTTCCTGAAGACTTCCTGGCGTGATAAGAAATGATAAGAGACTCAGTTTATTTATTTATTCATTAAAAAGAATTGAATTCCGTATATTCCGCCTATTCCGGATTCCGAATTCCGAATTCCGAATTCCGTCATTCCGGCTTTTCCAACCTACCTGATGACACTTTCACCATGTTTGAAAACAAAGACACTGCTAATGGGTTCTTGCAGTATTTAAACAGTCGTCACAACAGTATCAAATTTAACATTAATTTGAACAGGACAATGAGATTCCATTTTTAGACATCCTAGTGAAACGCTGCCCCCGCGCAAGTACAAAATAAATCTCATACGCACTCTCACTTATCGTTGCTACCGAATTTGCTCCTTTGCTTCCTTGCTGCAATCCGCTCTTGGCGATCTTCGAAAGCTTCTGCTTCAAAATGGTTACCCCCAAGGGATAATCACCTACAACGTTAACGATGTTCTAAACAGGAACAGAAACAAGCCAAGGAGCCCTGTCTCCACGGTTCCTAACAAAGATATCAATATTCTTTCACCTTACCTGTTGTAGGTCTGCAAAGCAACCAAATCTCTTAACGCCTGAAATCGTGTGTATACAATTTCTACTCTTTTGTCAACCTCAAGATAATTTTTCAAAATAATTGCCGCATCAAATCTTTCTTTCCATACAAGGACCGCTCGAATCGTTCTCAAAAATCTAAAGTAATTTACAAAGCCAGTTGCTGGGATTGCAATGATTTCTACATCGGTAAAACAAAACGACGACTTCATGATAGAAAAACTGAACAATTCAAGACCCTCGTTAAAAATGATCACACGTGCAGCCATTGCAGACCATGTCAAAACCACCGGACACAATATCAAGTGGGATCATTTTGACATTTTAGCGTCGGGCAAAACTGATTAATTACCACTGCAAAATCAAAGAAACATGGTTAATCCAAGAACTGAAACCAGCTTTTAATGTCACCGTCAGCAGTGAGAAACTGATGCTTTATTAATTAGCTGTAGCATTTTAAAGATTCACTGTTAAGATTGTTTTCTTAATCTTGGTTCCAGACCTCTTATCACTATTGTATAAAAGGTTTGTCAAAATTGTAACGGTCACTTTTGAAAATGTATGTCGGACTAGCTTACGAAACGTCAAGTTTAAATAAAGATGCGTAAGTATTCTAATGTTTATTACCGCTGTTTGTGTTTTATTTTTGATCAAGCTACGATGGCCCAGGAACAAAAAGCTTTATGATAAGCAGAGATGTTCAGGACCTTTAAAAGAAAGGATTGCTCTCGAGCTCAATTGTTACGTTTCGGTTGTGATTACCGTTCAGTGTCTCAGTTAAAGTCAATATAATTTTTCATGTAAAAAATTTTTTTGGAACATTGCCACAATTCGCTATGTCAATGAATGTAATTTTTGTCGTTTGTTTGAATTCAAGGTAAGAACAAAAATGCCCTGAATAAAGTTGATCTTAGCTTGATTTGACTCGCTGAAAACAAGTTACGCTTATAGAAGTGCAATCCGTTTTAGTCGCGTATAACTTTTTTGCAGACAAAAATGTGGTATGCGAACAGCCGCAACTTTCCACCAAAGTGGGTCTAAAGGTCAATTATCTGCGCAAAAAATGGCAAAATAAGCAACTGTGTTCAGCCTTACTAATACCCAATGCAAAGCATTCGAAAAAAGCAATGGAAGTTTTAACTTCCATTAAAATATTAAAATATCCAAAAGTTGGAACAAAATCCGCTAAACTCGACTCCTCAATTAGTGGTGTGGGGAAGGAGACGAGACAGACAAGAAACTTTACCCCACAAGTCCTCCAAAACAAGCAACCCTGTGGTTTGTCAAAGGCGGGCCCTTACGCTATCCTCCACAGAGGCTTCTGTTAGTAAACACCAGTGAAAGAATACGGGATGAGCGCTGGCTGGAGGAAACGGGAGGGCGGCGTTCCCCACGCGCTTTAATTTTCCCTCTTCCAGTTTTACGTTCCGCACGCCGCACGTTTTTATTCCAAGCGTGCATTCAAGTCAAGGCACGACTGTAAGAGGACTCTGCGGAGGAGAGAGGGGCCCTTACAAGCTACATTTCTAGATTTCATTTTAAACCTTTATCTATAACGTAATAAATATTCCGGGATCTGTTACGGAAACCGCAACAAATGTGTATCGCAAAAATTATACGAAACCTAAGTTGTTAGAGTTCAACCTCTGAATTTTGCTACAGCCCTTGCATTGTCAGTATTTTGCAATAAAGTGGTAAATGGTTGTGTGCGTGACCACTTATCGAAAGGTAATATTCCTGTTATCTCTTTAGACACCCTGGGAGAAAGGCGTCCCAACAACCGTTTGCATTTAGTTTAAGTATTAAAGCTTGTCAGTTAACTGTTATATTTTTTGATTCAACAAAATTAACCCACTGTAGATATTAGCGTTTTTGTCTCCTCTTTGTATACATGTATATGTAGGCGAGTTTCCAAATGCAGGAATTAGCGTTTCATATTTGAACTAAATTACAGACGGTTTATGTAGATTGCAATGGAAGACTTGGCAAGGCTGTCTTGTACTTAACCGTACTGTGTTCATTTGGTCAATGATACATATACAATCATGACGAAGTACATTCATAGTTGCACATACAATTCAGACTTCTCTATTTTGATCCAGAAAAGGTTTCAAAAAGCCTTAGAAAGGCCAAGGCTCGAAACTAAGTTTGTGACTCAGTTTTCAATGCAAAAAGGGTTTCCAATCATAGCCTTCTCGCTCCCTTCTCGGCCGAATCAATTTGTAATTTGTCGTTTTTTTGTTTTTCTTGTGTATGTTTTTTTTTCATTAACTGCTCTTGGCAAATCGATTTGCTCGTGGCAAAGACGGTGTTCGCAATTAACATTCTGTGCTAAATACCGTTGACACCTAAATAAAGTGATTTAAAAGCAAACACAAACTGGCA
This sequence comes from Siderastrea radians, assembly GCA_964017195.1. NCBI lineage: Eukaryota > Metazoa > Cnidaria > Anthozoa > Scleractinia > Rhizangiidae > Siderastrea > Siderastrea radians. The sequence goes on along the minus strand of OZ024894.1, from coordinate 3,039,896 downwards.
AAAATGTGTCATCTTGGCAACCCTGCTAATAAAAGGTGTGCCATAACGGTTGCCACCGTCACAAAGAAACAAATGTTCTACAGTTGAGTTTTTAGAACTCTCGCTTCTTTTTCCAAAAAAATAACTGATATAAAAAGCGAGAATACTATGGCTCGGGTTGATCACGGATTCAGTAGCTAAAAGCTGCTTTTGCTAAAATTTGCTGCTTTGAACTTCGGTAAAAATTTGTATTTTCATTTTGTCTCGGTCCGAGATTTAGTTATATACAGGCCACTCTCGTCCCTAATTCTACTTACTTTGGCAGTAGACTGACAAATTGTTTCAAGACATTATGCTACAACTACAAACGCTATCTAACTATAGCTTTCTCACAGTTTATTCACGGCCGGGTCATTATTATCATTTGTCTGTCTGTTTCGGTTAGTTTTTTGCGAGTTTACCAACTGCTCCTGAGATATCGGCATCTATTTCTTGTGACAACAGCAAACTGACAAACTGGCAAAAGATGTGTTATCTTGGCAGCCGTGCTCCTAGAAGACAGAGTGGCCTGTAGATTAACTAACTAAAGTTGTGGACTGGCAAAATAAACATCGAAAAATTATCTTTCCAAATCAGAGTTAATAAGCGGCAAAAAACTGTTATTCCTGTGCCTCCATCGTGCGACTTGTCATATATAGCCGAAAAAAGCAAAGGCGAAAACATTGCTGATTTCTTCTGATTCTTTCTTTAGCATCTTAGTTGAACCAAACCTTGTAGACAAATTAACGTGGATTAGTTGAAATTAATTTTTAAAATAAAGTTTGGATGCAACTTGCCACGCAGTACTGTTTTGCCTTTGTTCAGTCCAGAGAAATTCCCGCCAAAATGAACGCTTCCATCGAAGCCAATCAAAAATAGGGAAAAAATGCCTGGCATATAATATATAGCTCCGCATTAGTGATTAACAATGATTTATCCTTGTTATGTAACGATGAAAATCCTATTAAAAATGCAACCAAGGCATAAGATAAATAGCAACGCTGCTGAATTCAGTGAATTGCAGAAATAAATCATGATCCTGTTCTCCTAATCGACAGATCAAACGTCTGCAAAAGGAGTAAAGTGGTGACATATGAAACAGTTACATATATTGTCCAATACTATCAAGAGGGATACAAAATAAAATGCGGACCCCTTTGGTTGAAGCGATGTCAAAGACACAGGTAAGTGAAATTATTCCAAATAAGTAGATGGACATTGTCCAAACTTCAGACTCATTACAGTAGTCTGGAAAACAACTCTGATTCCTTAACATCTTTTTCAATTCTGTATCACGGTTCTTTGATATCAACGAACATGTTCTTTCCTGATCCTGTCATAGTAACCAAAATTTGAAATAGTTTCTCTAACAGGATCTAGAAAGGACACGGGGTACTTCCTTGGCATGTTGTCACGAACTGTCGTCACAAAGGAAGATGTCTCACCCCAAAGGAGAATCAGAGGGGCCATAGAGATAGAGTGCCAGGCCCCCACTCTAAATCGGGATAGCTAGTATATAGCTCCAGTATTTTACCGAGACATTTTGTCCCGTGACTGCCAACACGGAGTCACGTGACAAAACTGCGGCGGAATCGAAAGCTTGAATGTGTGTTACAGAACCCTTTTTAGATCCTAATAGAGTAATTTTTTCAAAGTTTGAAGGTTCTTTGAATTTGTTGCGGTTTGTCTCACCTTGCACGCTCTTGGTTTGATGTAATAGGACTTTGAGGAGCCCAAGCCCCCTTACCTGGAAGACTGCTTAAACTATCCACGATTAAATTCCTCATTCCTAGTATAACTAATCCAGGGATAAAGAGGCGTTCCCGTAAACCGAGTTATTCCTCGACTAAATATCTCTCGGTTAAACTCATATTACACCGGTTAAACAAGTTATCAGTTTTCTAGTTGCGAAAGAAACAAAACTTTAAAACTTTCAACAGAGAAGATCGAGGGGAAAATCTCGATTCACTGAAAAGTGGTGCTAATGCGAATCAAAATTAAGCTAAAGCTACTTAGAATCGATTAGCTCAACTCTTCGTGATTATTTCAGTGGGCGAAACTTGAGCTTACCCTTGATATAATTTAAACAAATTTATACATGTTAGAATTGCCTGTCGAAAATAATTGGGGACAGTGAAGGAGTAATTTGTGCTGGATAATTGTTTTGTTACTTTCCTTTTTTCTACGAAATTCGAGAGTTCGGTGTACATAGATTTAGCCAAGCCTAAAGGCCGGAGCTACCTTTTTTGCATTGCTGGAACTTACTCATTTTTGAAAGTAATTACCAAAAGAAAAAATTTAGGAAAAAAATGAAAAGAAAAAAAAAAACCTTTCATCCCTCTGGGATTCGCACCCGAGCTGCAGGAACCCCACTTGATCACCTCCTGCTATGACGTCAAATGTAGTCTTCATTTTAATATTAAAGGTGGCTCCAAGTAGTTTTTTGAGCTGTGAAGCTATGAAGTTAGTTCATCTCCGCTTCTGGACGCACTTGGATGGGAAAAGTTGATTTCCAACCGACAAAAGCACAAGGCCATCATGGTTTTCAAGTCTTTGCATAATCTCACTCCAGTGTATCTCTACAACACGTTTCGCAATTTTAATACTCATTATGGCTTAAGAAACTCGACAAACAAACTTATATTACCTAAGCCAAGAACAGAGTACCTGAAGCGCAGCTTCTCTAATAGTGGTGCTGCTTTATGGAATTCTCTGCCACAGGCTCTAAGAGAATGTAACTCCCTGGGGGCTTTCAAAAAGAAAGCGAAAGCTTACATTTCTTCTTTAGGCTTCCACACGGCAATCATGTAAATCAGTTGATTTTTGTAGCGTATAATATAAGGATATTTTTTATAATAGTTTTTTTAGAGTAAAAATATACGGCGATACTTCACACCGAAACGTCTAATTAGATATTTATTATCCAACTTCACCTTTTTCAACCTCTTTCAATAACTTGAAAGAAATGAAGGATGAGCGAGTGCACGGTACTGTACAATAACCAACTGTACAATATTTATATCTTATTAGACAGTTTAGTGTGTAGTATGGTGGCATATTTGTACGAGTCACGCCGTATTTTGGCGAGCCCGTAGGGTGAGTCAAAATACAAGAGACGAGTAAAAATATCCCACGATACTACTCACTAAACCGTCTATTAAGGGATATATTATTTAACTTAGCTGGGAAATGGGAAAGTGGTCTGCTTAGAAACGGCTGAGTTGCGTGACAAACTAACGCGACTTTTGAGCAGCGAGTGACTGGGCCAGAGGGACCAGGTTTGGTAGGTTGGAAAAGCCGGAATGGCAGAATTCAGAATTCGGAATCCGGAATAGTCGGAATATTCGGAATGGTATTTTTTTAGATAAATAAATAAATAAATAAATAAATAAATAAATAAATAAATAAATAAATAAATAAATAAATAAACTAAGTCTCTTAACATTTCTTATCACGCCAGGAAGTCTTCAGAAAGTGTCCAGGAAGCCTTGTTTCTTCCAACCCCTACTCTGTATGGGGGGGGGGAGAAGTGATGGGGGAGGGGAGAAGTGGGCTTTGGGAATGGGAATTCATATGATCTAGCACTTTCTTGTTCGAGAATATGTGTGTGCTTGTGGAGGGGGAATTTAAGTGTAGGGAACTTAAAATCACACCTAACGAAGATCAGAACATATCACTTATTTCCTCCTTGGTGCCCTTCCCGGTTCGCAAATCAGATGTGCATCGGCCCCATAGCTGCACGCGATTTTGTGGGTCAGGTTTTTTTGTATCAGTAGTACTCCGTGATTGAACGATATGACATCTTTTGAAGGTTTGAAGTTTGAATTCGTGCAACGGACTTCGGAAAGAAAACAAAAGCGAAAAGCATGACTGATTTTCTTCATAAATCGATTTTATTTTTACTCTACAACAGCCGTTTATTTCGTTTCTTTGAAAAACTAACCAGTATATTGAACAGTTGGCACATTTAGGATTGCGTTGCTAAAGATATATACAGTTGAACCTCGTTATTTCGAACTCGGTTATCTCGAACACTCCGCTATTTCGAACTCAAACCCATTTCCCTTCAAGCAATTTTGTTTCAGTCATATGCTATCGGTTATTTCGGACTCCCTGCTATTTCGAAATGTTTTCCGTTTCCTTTGAGAATGCGAAATAGCCGGGTTCAACTGTATATTTTTTAAAAACACTTGCTAGTTACAGGTAGCTGGGATTCGGGGTTAGGAAAGCTTGGTGTTTTTTTAGTAACAGCTGCTTTCAATCAACTGACGCTGTTACGCAAAGAGATTAGAGATTCGATATATTTAATAGAGAAAACTGTGGGTGAGTTCCTCTGATTTTTTCTTCACATCAAACGGGTGCCCAGCGCCAGTGATAAGATGTCACATCGTTCAGTTACCAAAAACTGAACAAGAAGTGTTACATGATATGAATTTCCATTCCCAAATTTCACTTCTCCCCTCCTCCATCACCCCGCCCCCCCCCCCCCCAATACAGAGTAGGGGGTGGAAGAAATACCCAAAACCTGCAGCTATGGGACCGGTGCACATATGATTTGTGGACCGGGGAGGGTACCAAGAAGGAAATAAGAGATATGTTCTGATTTTTGTTGGGTGTGATTTTAAGTTCCTTGCACTTAAATTTTCTCCCCCACCCTTCCACCACTAGCACACATATATTCTCGAACACGAACTGCTAGATCATATGAATTCCCATTCCCAAAGCCCCCTCCTCCCTCCCCCATCACTTCTACCCCCCGCCCCATACAGAGTAGGGGTTGGAAGAAACAAGGCTTCCTGGACACTTCCTGAAGACTTCCTGGCGTGATAAGAAATGTTAAGAGACTTAGTTTATTTATTTATTTAAAAATATTGTATTCCGAATATTCCGACTATTCCCGATTCCGAATTCCGAATTCCGAATTCCGTCATTCCGGCTTTTCCAACCTACCACCAGGTTTCGCGTGTTTGATGTGACGTTGTTGTTGATTGGTCGAAAACGAAAACTTGTCAAACCTGTTAATTGAAAGTCAATCGAGCAAAGCATCGTGATTTTATTTGAAACTTGCAAGGAAAACAAAGGTGGAATAAGGCAAAATTAAATTATTTTCGGGTTTACAATCGGTCACCGAGCAAAACTAAAAAAAAAACAACAGAATAAACAGAACTCGAAAGTCAAGTCAAACAAAGTTTAGCAACAACTTGTTAACAATCAAAACGGACTTCAAGCTTGTCCGAATCAAAAACCATGCGTCTTCTTTTTGGAAGAGGTGGCGGTGGAGATTTCTGACCGACAACAATAGTGCAGGTGTTGAAGACAGAGTCCGTTGAGTTTCCTGACTTTGACAAAGAAATGACATAAAAGATTGTTAAGTTCCTCGGCGGGAATTTCTTCAATGGCCTTTGTTTCGTTAACGGACTCGCACCATCGTTTCCATTCATCGAGGACAGCTTTTGTCTTTTTTTGTTGTATACGCGTTTTGATTTTCTTCAACAAATAAAGAAATTTCATTGTCATCTAGGTCATTGCTTGTCTCTAGGAACTCGTTCGGATTAAAAACCTTGAAATTTGGTAAGCATTTATTGTTCTCTTTTAAAACATGGCGTTTTTGGCCATTTTTTCATCGTTCACCACATAAGCCTAATCGCCTGACGTGACGTTTGTAGAAAACCTGTCAAATTGGTCTTCTGAGTACAAATACCGTGGGATATTTGTATTCTTTTTGGGTCTTATTTGTACTCTGCTGAATGCAGTTGAATAATAATATCTGTTATTCCTAAAGCGGAATAGGAATAGCCAGACTATTTCCAAAATAATGTGCCTGAGCCTCTTCTTTCATCTCTACACACCTTTTAAGAAGTTTCCGGCAAGGTGCAAACCTTGACGTATTCCCATTTAGGATCTCAAACTCAAAAAACATTTTTCTTAAAACTTGTGCAATTAAACCTGCTATCATTACAGAATAAGACCAACTGAGAAAACTAAGCTGCGTGTCATGAAGTATATAATTCACTAAAGTCAGTCTGTCTATATGTCCTGACTGCAGAACGCCTTACTTGTCATTGTCAGGAGCGAAAGAGATATTTCTGCAGCTGTCCTAGTTGCAAAGCTTACATGCATAAAAAGGCTTCAAGAAGTGACGTTGAATTTCAGCAAATATCTAAGCACGCTGTTGCCGATAATCTTATCTGGAGACAGATTACAGTTCTCAATGCCCGGGCCAGACAAGAATCAGAGTCGACAAAAGCTCGAACTCTTTAGGAGCAGAAAGACGGTCAATGGTAGTTCACTAGAGTTAGATGCCAAACGACAGCGAGAGTTTCAACTTCCGTCAATTGCACAGTAATTAAAATCTGAGCAGGTTCAAACTCTTCAAGATAGAGTCCCCTAGAGCACCTGTGATTTTCAGCTCATCCGAAGCCATATGATAGCAGGGCAATTTGAGCTCTAGTAGAGTATTCCTTTTCTATTCCATTTTTGTTTGGCCCATGCGAAAACTAGATCTAACTGGGGAAGACTAAGTACTGGTTAACCCTGAAACTGATCACTGACTAACAAGACCTATGCCGTGCTTTCGGGTACGGAGTTCGGACTTCGTTAGATGTTAAAAGTAATGCTCTTTGTTTACGGAGCGGACAAATATGTCGTTCATAGTATGAAATAGGTCTGTTCAGCTAACATAATCGGAAAGCCATTAGCAGCAGCTCCGAAATTCAGCAGATACGATTCTGTGCCCTAAAATTTTCTCAGACGAAACTTTTCAGCTAAAGGAACCGAACAGATTAAGCTCTCTCAGCTTTCACAAGTGTTCATTCAAAAGGCCTTGAAACAATCTGACAAACCAGGAAAGGAGATTTGAATTTTGAATCCTCCCGTTGGGTGCCCCTGACGATTTGTGTGTTTGTGGTCTATTTTACTCCCTAATCTTTCGCTGCCGACTTTTTCGTTTAAAAATCAGTCGATTCCCGCTCGAAAACGTGGCGACGACAAAATAATTTGTCATTTATGTTGCTAAGAATAATTTGTCGGGAATGAATTGCTTTCTTTCTTGACTTAACTAAACTGAGGATATCGCAAAATTTAAATCCGTCATTTTGTTCAATTGTTTGATCAAGTATTTACCTAGATTAGTGAATTAATCGACCTTGGTAGCTGGATTAAATTTAAACCCTCGTTTATCCCTTGATTGGTGTTAGCGAGATTTAACCTCTTCTTAGCCCTTATCGGCTTTCCAGGACCCGGGACCAGAATGCCTTATTCGATACGCAATGAGAATAACCATTGAAACGCAAAATGAGTTGATAATGGGATGACCAGATTAGTAAACATAAACAGAACTATATCTAAAAAAGATTTTAAAAAATTTTAATTTCAAGTAAATCGCAAAAACATTTGAAACCTTACTTTTTATTTTATTACGGTAATTCAACCGAAAACGTGGCAATTGTTTTGATTGGCATTAATAGCTGAAAATATTGACAAAAGGTGTACAGAACGTGTTGTTTGAAGCTTCAAAAGTGTTCATTTGTCGGCTAAATAATCAATACTCAATAGTCGGTCTATGCCACACACCATGCATAGTTGCGTGTTCTATAAACTTTTCCGAATTAAATCTGCATCGCCCAACGCATAAGTTGTATTGATCATGATTTCTAGTTCAGTATAGTTTTTAAATCATGCTAAACTTGAAATCAAAAGCAATAATTTGTGTGAATTTCACGTCGATCAGACTAAGAAAAGGATACTATAAAGCTTGTCCAAATGTTAGGCATGGCCCAGCCCTCCCCAAATAAACGAAAAGTGTATCGAAGCTCCCCATTTGTTACTGTGAACACGTTCTGTGCATCTCGAAATGGTCCAAGAAACTCGCGTTTTATTATGGATGGTACAAAGGTATTTTTGCGCGGTTTATGACTATGCGGCGCAAGCAGATCTTAGCAAGAGCTGTTGAAACTCAAAAAGAAAATTGGGGGGTAACCACACAGAGATAATTCAGTTTAAATTTGCAAAGAAAATGCCATACGTTGTTCTGTATTTTAAGGCACCCAATTTGAATCTGGTTACCGGTTAACGGTTATCGATTTCAGAATTTTGCTTAGCGGTTACCGATTCCCTGTTTGGCATCTATAACACATTGTTGTACCCCAAAACACAGGAAAGGCAACACAAGAGGTGTACAGCAACACATCTTTGACCGATTTTACTAAATGAACGCGTTGATATGGAAAACAAACAAAAGCAGGCTTTCAAAGACTTCGCTATTTTTCCATCCATACTCACCGTTTTCACAACTTTAAGGCCCACCTTCACCCAAACGGCCTTGCGACCGTTTTTTTATTGTTTTCAAATGGTTATATTGTTTTTCTCGCGATTTGATTGGTTGCCAGAATATTCCTGCGAGCGAGGAAATTGTCACGTAAATTCAAAACAAATCGGAGGAGCCATGTCACATCGATCTACTTTGCGAAGTTGCCCCAATCTAGGGCCTCAATTTACAAATCTTTAGGCTTTTATGAAAGACATTTACTCCCCCAAAATGTTGGAATTATCTGATGTTCGCGATGTGAAAGTTTCAATGACATAGAAAGCGAGAAGTCAGTTTATGTTCGCATTTCTAAGCGCAAGCAAGCGATCTCGGCAGAAGACTCAAACAGTTACTTGGGCATTCGATTGTTTTAGTCTGCAAATTGCATTCTTATTGTCTTGAAAGGTAACAGTAATTTTAAAGGCCCCTCCTAGTCATTATAGAGGTTGGTCTGAAGGGAAATAAACAGCGTATACGACTAAATAGCAAGTCACTGATTATCGCTCGCAAAATAGCACTTGTCCAGTGACTCCCGCATTACAATTTTAACCTTTGAAAGCCAGCCGAACGTGTGTACTAATCGATCAAATCTCCCTGAACCTCTGGTTAACTGAGAAACTAATTATTTTAATTCAATCGTACGACGATAGATACAGAGGAAGAAAAAGAAAGCAGTTCTACAAACCATTCATTTATTACAGACTCGCGAGCCACTCTGTTTACATCGCGCGAATAAAATCAAATCAAACGAATCAAACTTACTTGCCAAGGTCCCGCATCCAATACAATCAGGAATTTAAACGACATCACTACGAGAGATTCATAAAATATCTCTTTCTTTGCTTCATAACAGAAGCTCCTCTGAGACGAATACTGACAATATTTTCCTTCGGCATAACCGTGCAGTGTGTTCCACTGCGAGGTATCACTTGGCAGGAAACATATTGGACGAAGTAAGAGCGAAAAAAATTCGTGTGGCCGGCTCAGTCACAAAATAATTCCAGGAAACAATAGCCTGACAATTGACGAATAAATTTCTGCATGCTTTTGGACGATTTTCGACAAGATGGCTCCGGAGGAAACGGATTTTGAAAGAAACCCCACTCAGCACAATTTCGTGTTACACGAAATTCATAAAACAGCAAGCGCGGCGCGCAAGGCCTTTTGGGTGAAGGTGGGCCTTTAAAATAACTTTTATTGTAATGATTAAAATGATGCAACGAAACTGTACCACCACAAACGCTGTATGGTGTACTATTCATCACTAGTAGTTGAAGTCCATCACAAACTGATTGAGCGATCTATTAAGGATAGAAAATGATACCTTTGGTACTTTCATTACCGGTCGGTACCGTTTTCGAAAGTTAATACCTTTTCGCGAAGTCGTTGAAATGAGATGTCACTGCGCTAAAAGAAACATAATTGCCAATAATACCCATCGCAGCAGAGGTCAGTTACATCGCAGCAACGATTAGTTGTTTATTAGTGGAAGAAAATGAGATCTCACCTTCCAACTCTTCTTCCAAGAGTCAAGTTTGTCCTTTAATAACTTTCATCGCAGGTTAAGACTGCGCCAAGAGATACGTAATGCATTGTGCTACCCATCGCACAAGAGTGCAGTTACATCGCAACCACATGTAAGTATGTATTAGTAAAGGAAATGACACTTCTCCTTCCTTCCCTTCCGGTCTTTTCTTCCAAGAACCAAGTTTGTCCTAAAAAACGTTCTTCACAGTCAATGACATAAGTTAAGACAAGAGACACTGGATTGTGCTACCCATCGCAAATAAGTCATATCACTGCAACCCTCTAAATCAACATCAAAATCACTTTTGACCCTTCATGTGCCTAATAGATAGCTTTCGCCCCAGATATTGAAACGATTCCCAGTCGCAACATCTATGATTGATCTATGCATGAAGACAAAAAATTGCATACCCGCTGCACTCAAATGCAATAAACGTCTAAGAGCCTCCCAAATTCTCTCACGTGAGGAGTTTTTGTTGGTACGAGATTCAGAGTTAATATCATTATTTGCTTTCTTTGGAGAGGGGCAGTTTTTTATTTTCCAAAAAGAATTGATTCCACATTTCACCACCACCACCGTAAGACAACGAGGCCTTTTTGACCTTCCTGTACAAATGTACACCTTTCCAAACATAAACGCTATAAAGTCAAACGCAGAAATGATCTGCTCCGTCCCTTTTCCTGAGCTAATGACAAGATTTCTCAGTTTTTCATGAAAAGCGAAGGGATTAATCGCAACCAAGCAGTTTTCAGAATCTTTGTCACTGAAGATGGACCTAGTCTAGTATACTTCAAATACATAAAAGACACCTTGGACAGGGAAAGCAAGTCAGTAGATGCAGAATCACCATCCAAGAAGAATAAGGGGAAGACGAGTAATCCCAGAAAAATCATTAGAAAGTAATCAACAACTAGTAGGCGAACTCGAGATTCTGTCTGCTAATTGCTAGAGTGGGGAAGTACAGAGAAGTCACTTTCTACCTTAAATAGATCGCTCAATAATTTTGCAATAAACATGCACTAATTGCGATGAACAGTACACCGTACAGTGTTTGTGGTGATGCAGTTTTGTTGGATGTCAGTTACTACAGTAAAAGTTAACTTTTAAAAGTTAACTTTTACTGTATGAAAACGGTACAACCTGAAGTGAAAGTACCAAGGGTGTCATTTTCTATACTCAATAGATCGCTCAATGATTTTGCGATGACTATGCAGCTACGTGCGGTGGATAGTGCACTACACAGTGTTGGTGGTGGTGGTGCACTTTTTTTGGATTTCAGTCACTATAGTAAAAGTTATTAAAGGGGCATAGTCACGAGGATTTCGCAGATTTTTGTTCAAAGTGTGGTAAAATTATCAGTAGCTTACTTTATCCATGCCCAACATTGTGTTTGAACATTTAAAGGAACATATTAAATTAATTTCATTAAGAGAAAACAAACCATGACCATTTAATATCGATTTAATGTCAACACGGTGAAAGAATTTGAAAAGTTTAGCCTAATTTTTTCAAGTTGCAATCCATTTCCATCCGTGCCATCCGTAGCAACAGACGACAGAAAATAGTTCCGGTGAAGTAATGTAGTCTTTGGTAACAAAACTAGACCATTATTTGTGGGCGTTCATTGATGTATGGACATATTTTTGATTTTTAAAGTGAACTAAGTAGCGTGAATATGCCGCTTTAAGTTTTGAAAACGGCACAGCCGGAAGTAAAAGTACCAAAGGTGTCATTTTATATCCTTTAAAGATCGCTCAGTCGTTTTGCGATGGACATGCAGCTACTTGCAATGAATAGTTAATCGTAAATTGTTTATGGTGGTGTAGTTTCATTGGATTTCGATCACTACAGTAAAAGTAATTAACTTGCGAAAATGGCGAGTATAGATGGAAAAATATTGAAGTCTTTGAAAGCCCGCATTCGTTATGTTTTCGATATCACCGCGTTCACTTGGTAAAATCGGTGAAAAATGTATTGCTTTATCCCTCTTGACCTGACTTTCCTGTGTTTTGGGGTGCAACAATGCTTTATACTTGCAAACAGGGAATCGGTAACCGATACCCAGAATGCTGAAATCGGCAATTGGTAACCGGTAACCAAATTCCATTTGGTGCTTGATTACTCTGAAACTTGTGCGGTTACCCGCAAGTTTCTTTTTGGATTCCAGTAGCCCTGGCTAAGATCTGCTTTCCCGTTAGTCATAACCTGTGAAAAAATTCCTCTGTATTGGGAGGCACCGTCCCTAATATGTAGACTACACCTGCTATCTTTCGCCCTTCGTCCCAGAGTGTGTGGGATGTTAAATAAGATCCTCCGAAATACTAGACACACAATTGCATCAAACAATTCATTTTTGCGCCATGACGTTTAAGCGCAATGATCCTATCGTAATTCCCAAATGATTCCAACAAACGTTCAACCAAAACGCCCAACTCTGTGATTTCGTCTGAATTTTTTTTGACTCATTTCTTTGCTTCGTTCCAGGACCAAGTCCCGTTCGGTTGAAAGGGTAATCACCCGAAAACGGACAGATTATTACCTTCACTGCTGTGACGGATGGCGGAGAAGTGGCTCTAGCTGCCAAATAGGTTTGTTCTGTCGTAATTTTTAGAAAGGATCATTTTAGACCATATTCTGGCCAACTTTTTAATTTTAACTAAATTTCTCGTGCACTGATTTGATAGGTAAGGCTGGCATATATGCACAGCAAATGTCAGTTTAATTGATTCACCGTGTATAAAATTAAGAGCGACTTTCCAGAAATATCGACCTAGCAGTGGCACAAATGAAAAAAAAATCGATTTCGCTCATATTTTGCTCATAGAAAGGCCCTAGTGAGAAACTGAACGGGCTGTACTTAGGTTTTCCAAATACGGCCTCCTGTCGAGAAAATACAGGAAACAAAATTCTACCCAAGTCAAGCATAAAATCCACTTCCGGTGAGATGCAATTTTCCCCAAATTTGGTCGGTTTGCATACTAGTCGAACCAGGACAAGATACGAAACTTCAAATAACATGGGTGGTTCTCCAAAGTCTTCTTGTACTGATCAACAAAAAAATTTGTAAAATCTAAGTTACTTTTATGCCTGGTTAACAAAGAAATTTGTAAAATCCAAGTTATTTTTACACCTGAAAAAGATCTAGAACAACACACTATAATCAAGTTGAGAGTTTTTGCAACCAAATTTTAGCTCCTAAATATAGTAAATTTTCACTACGGGCGATAACTTTCATAAAATGACTTAATAATTTCATAAAATGAATTTCTGTGGCATATTTATATACTACTTTATCAGAATATCCACAGGACGAAATGACAGATTTAATGTAACTTAAAGGTTTCTTAAAGATAGAGTACAGAACGGTTTTCTGTTTCTTTAAGTGTATCTTAAACACATTAAATGTTTATTTCCTTCATCTTTAAGACATTCACTTAAAACACTTAATGAACCATTTAAGCAGTGTTCTTAAAGGGTCAGTATAGAGTTTTTTAAGATCCTTTAAGTGACAACTTAAAGGATAGGATATAATCCTTTAAGGGGAAATGTTTCCTTAAATGTTAAGTAAATGGTAAGGAAAGTATCCTTTTCGCATCTTAAATTGAAATTATAAAGGGCCAGTAAAGAGTGACAAATTAAAGTGACAAATTTAATTTGCCACCTTTGTCGCCTTTAATTGACAATTGACCTTTGTCGCCTTTAATTAATTTGTCGCCTTTAAGTGACAAATTAAAGGGACAGAATACATATTCTAGCATCATTTTCTTGTTCTTGTTTTGTTATTACTGCCAATTTGTTTATTAACTACACATTCGATGTAAATGAATTATCACCCCCACATATGAGAGAAAAACAAATAAATAAACAACTTTCCACTTACAAACATAAACTTTTTATTGTTTCCTTTCAAGCTACTTAATGTTTTACAAAGGAACGTAACACACTGTAAAGTGGTATAAATTCTCTACAAGTAACATTAAAATCAGAGTTCTGTAAAATATATATCATTTTAACAATCAACAGTAGCTTTTTCTCTAGAAGATAAAAATTCTAATTTAAAATGGACTATAACAAATACTCAAGATTCATAATTTCCTTAGATAAGAATTGTAATTCGAAATGGACTTTAATAAATATTCAAGATTCAAATTTCCTTAGATAAAAATTGAAATTCAAAATGGACTTTCATAAATATTCCAGATTCAAAATTTCCTTTAAATTTATTTTTGATGTATATAAATCTGTAAACAATTTCTAATTCAGTGATGAAGTAATGAAAAGCTTTCTTAATACTTAGTAATAATCAAATACTGCAAATTTAACATTAAAATTTGCATGTTATGCACTTGTTGACTGAGTGGGAGGGCTAGATGGGACGACATTTGGCTCAAGGTCATGGCATATAAGTGCCAAATGGCACATGGCAAACAAATGCCCCAGTGCATCTGCTGTGAACAGGTAAACAGGTCACCCAAGTACACAACAGATAGATTAGAAACAAAACAATACACACAACCTTCGAAGCTGCTTGCTTACACTCAAAACAAACAATCATTAAAAAGTTAGTTCACACAGGCACATAAATGCCCCAGTGCATCTGCTGTGTACAGGTAAACAGGTCACCCAAGTACACAACAGATAGATTAGAAACAAAATAATACTCACAACTTTCGAGGCAGCCTGCTTACACTCAAAACGAACAATCATTAAAAAGTTACTTCACACAGGCACATAAATGTCCCAGTGCATCTGCTGTGTACAGGTAAACAGGTCACCCAAGTACACAACAGATAGATTAGAAACAAAATAATACTCACAACTTTCGAAGCAGCTCGCTTACACTCAAAACAAACAATCACTAAAAAAGTTACTTCACACAGGCACATAAATGCCCCAGTGCATCTGCTGTGTACAGGTAAACAGGTCACCCGAGTACACAACAGATAGATTAGAAACAAAACAATACACACAACCTTCGAAGCTGCTTGCTTACACTCAAAACAAACAATCATTAAAAAGTTAGTTCGCACAGGCACATAAATGCCCCAGTGCATCTGCTGTGTACAGGTAAACAGGTCACCAAAGTACACAACAGATAGATTAGAAACAAAACAATACACACAACTTTCGAAGCTGCTCACTTACACACAAAACAAACAATCATTAAAAAGTTACTTCACACAGGCACATAAATGCCCCAGTGCATCTGCTGTGTACAGGTGAACAGGTCACCCAAGTACACAACAGATAAATTAGAAACAAAACAATACACACAACTTTCGAAGCTGCTCGCTTACACGCAAAACAAACAATCATTAAAAAGTTACTTCACACAGGCACATAAATGCCCCAGTGTATCTGCTGTGTACAGGTAAACAGGTCACCCAAGTACACAACAGAAAGATTACAAACAAAACAATACACACAACTTTCGAAGCTGCTCGCTTACACACAAAACAAACAATCATTAAAAAGTTACTTCACACAGGCACATAAATGCCCCAGTGCATCTGCTGTGTACAGGTAAACAGGTCACCCAAGTACACAACAGATAGATTAGAAACAAAACAATACTCACAACTTTCGAAGCAGCTGGCTTACACTCAAAACAAACAATCATTAAAAAGTTACTTCACACAGGCACATAAATGCCCCAGTGCATCTGCTGTGTACAGGTAAACAGGTCACCCAAGTACACAACAGATAAATTAGAAACAAAATAACACTCACAACTTTCGAAGCAGCTCGCTTACACTCAAAACAAACAATCACTAAAAAAGTTACTTCACACAGGCACATAAATGCCCCAGTGCATCTGCTGTGTACAGGTAAACAGGTCACCCGAGTACACAACAGATAGATTAGAAACAAAACAATACACACAACCTTCGAAGCTGCTTGCTTACACTCAAAACAAACAATCATTAAAAAGGTAGTTCGCACAGGCACATAAATGCCCCAGTGCATCTGCTGTGTACAGGTAAACAGGTCACCAAAGTACACAACAGATAGATTAGAAACAAAACAATACACACAACTTTCGAAGCTGCTCGCTTACACACAAAACAAACAATCATTAAAAAGTAAGTTCACACAGGCACATAAATGCCCCAGTGCATCTGCTGTGTACAGGTAAACAGGTCACCCAAGTACACAACAGATAAATTAGAAACAAAACAATACACACAACTTTCGAAGCTGCTCGCTTACACGCAAAACAAACAATCATTAAAAAGTTACTTCACACAGGCACATAAATGCCCCAGTGCATCTGCTGTGTACAGGTAAACAGGTCACCCAAGTACACAACAGAAAGATTACAAACAAAACAATACACACAACTTTCGAAGCTGCTCGCTTACACACAAAACAAACAATCATTAAAAAGTTACTTCACACAGGCACATAAATGCCCCAGTGCATCTGCTGTGTACAGGTAAACAGGTCACCCAAGTACAGAACAGATAGATTAGAAACAAAATAATACTCACAACTTTCGAAGCAGCTCGCTTACACTCAAAACAAACAATCATTAAAAAGTTACTTCACACAGGCACATAAATGCCCCAGTGCATCTGCTGTGTACAGGTAAACAGGTCACCCAAGTACACAACAGATAGATTAGAAACAAAACAATACACACAACTTTCGAAGCTGCTCGCTTACACGCAAAACAAACAATCATTAAAAAGTTACTTCACACAGGCACATAAATGCCCCAGTGCATCTGCTGTGTACAGGTAAACAGGTCACCCAAGTACACAACAGAAAGATTACAAACAAAACAATACACACAACTTTCGAAGCTGCTCGCTTACACACAAAACAAACAATCATTAAAAAGTTACTTCACACAGGCACATAAATGCCCCAGTGCATCTGCTGTGTACAGGTAAACAGGTCACCCAAGTACAGAACAGATAGATTAGAAACAAAATAATACTCACAACTTTCGAAGCAGCTGGCTTACACTCAAAACAAACAATCATTAAAAAGTTACTTCACACAGGCACATAAATGCCCCAGTGCATCTGCTGTGTACAGGTAAACAGGTCACCCAAGTACACAACAGATAGATTAGAAACAAAATAATACTCACAACTTTCGAAGCAGCTCGCTTACACTCAAAACAAACAATCACTAAAAACGTTACTTCACACAGGCACATAAATGCCCCAGTGCATCTGCTGTGTACAGGTAAACAGGTCACCCGAGTACACAACAGATAGATTAGAAACAAAACAATACACACAACCTTCGAAGCTGCTTGCTTACACTCAAAACAAACAATCATTAAAAAGTTAGTTCGCACAGGCACATAAATGCCCCAGTGCATCTGCTGTGTACAGGTAAACAGGTCACCAAAGTACACAACAGATAGATTAGAAACAAAACAATACACACAACTTTCGAAGCTGCTCGCTAACACACAAAACAAACAATCATTAAAAAGTAAGTTCACACAGGCACATAAATGCCCCAGTGCATCTGCTGTGTACAGGTAAACAGGTCACCCAAGTACACAACAGATAAATTAGAAACAAAACAATACACACAACTTTCGAAGCTGCTCGCTTACACGCAAAACAAACAATCATTAAAAAGTTACTTCACACAGGCACATAAATGCCCCAGTGCATCTGCTGTGTACAGGTAAACAGGTCACCCAAGTACACAACAGAAAGATTACAAACAAAACAATACACACAACTTTCGAAGCTGCTCGCTTACACACAAAACAAACAATCATTAAAAAGTTACTTCACACAGGCACATAAATGCCCCAGTGCATCTGCTGTGTACAGGTAAACAGGTCACCCAAGTACACAACAGATAGATTAGAAACAAAACAATACTCACAACTTTCGAAGCAGCTGGCTTACACTCAAAACAAACAATCATTAAAAAGTTACTTCACACAGGCACATAAATGCCCCAGTGCATCTGCTGTGTACAGGTAAACAGGTCACCCAAGTACACAACAGATAGATTAGAAACAAAACAATACACACAACCTTCGAAGCTGCTCTCTTACACTCAAAACAAACAATCATTAAAAAGTTACTTCACACAGGCACATAAATGCCCCAGTGCATCTGCTGTGTACAGGTAAACAGGTCACCCAAGTATACAACTTGTATACTACATGCACTGGTAGCTTTCAAAGACATGAAAAAGGCCCCTCCCTCATTACTCTCTTCACAGTCCTTTTTTTGGGAGTGTCTTGACTGCATAGATTTTAAATTTTGTTAAATTTATATTTCCTTAAGCTCCTCGCTCTGCCAAAGAATTTCTTTGATGACAAAGACCAACTTGTCATCTTCTTCTTCTGTCTCGTCTGAGGATGTGTAAAGCTGCCATCTTTCCTTTTAGATTTGCGCTCCACTTCTTTGCTTTATCCAAGGCAATAATCCTCCTGGCATTTTCTGCAGCACAAAAGTAAGAAAGGTTTTAAAAGCTGTAAAAAATCAACACTTACAATTCTGGAGGGTAAGGCTAGTGTTTCTTTGAAGTTCTTACATGACTGTGTGTTGGGACAATGTAAACAATGAAGCCCAATCCTGGAGACACAGAGTGGCTCAGTCACCAGTACACCTGTAAATAAGGAACCCTTGTCATTATGGAAGGATTACAGTCAAGTTTTTCCTTTGTCTGCAAACAATAAGCACTAAGATCTTATATTATAAACCGAGCCTTTGTAATAAGCTGAAGTGCATCTTCAATCAAAACTAATAATTTCAAAGCTGAATCCAATATTTAATAAGTATAAATATTCTCAAAACATGCACACTTGTACTATTCCTTGTGAAAGTCGTATACAGGACTGGACTGTTTTAGCTCTTTCCCTGGTTCTTAAATGACAATACACCTTATGAACACCTGCTGTGGACACTAATTACACACATTGCATCTTTTAATAGCCCTTTTCACAGTTACCTTTTCTCATTTGCATTACAATGTTTTCGAACATGGATGTGAGGCAATTTCGGGCAATTTTGCTCTTTTAGCCCGAAATTGCGTCACATCCACGTTCAAAAACATTGTAATGCAAATGAGAAAAGTTAACTGTGAAAAGGGCTATTACAGTAGCTCATGACACGTATGTCACCATGCTCTATGGACACCTGCTGGAGAGGACAACAGACACTTTTCTCTGACCAAAGTGAAAATTTAAGTTTTCTCTGATATCAACCATCCATAGCAGTAGAACACAATTAAAATGAATTATTTTCATATTTAAAATAAGAAAAAAAAAGACTGTTGCTTTTGACTGACATTTTCTCTTGAGGTTCAGACAAACAGACTGAATATTGTTCAATCCCATCAAGTGACATTAAAATTTTTATGGCAACATTGTCACTTTGGCCAGTCTGTTGTACATACTAACAGAGCATGCTGATATATAATAATCAGTTATGCGTGAGCTACTGTATTAGTGGGGACAGAAGAATTGCAATTACTGTCTGTTATGAGTGTCCGTATAAAGCAAGTGTCTGTAAAGTGAGATCCCACAATTTCTTTAGTAGCAGATGGTAACTGCCGGTTCATCAGTTTTCAATTCAATAAAAAATTTGTACATGTATACAGAATTACATGCAACACATATTTATTGGAGACTAAAGTGCAAGGGATGACAATGATCTTTATCTCTCTCCAAAGGAATCACCAGTAGCATCTTGTTTTCTCTGCAAAGTGAGAAACATATTTTTACCAAATATGGCGTAACACTAAATGTCTAAATTTCAAAACTTAAAGTAGTCCAGAGGTCACTGAGTGTGTCAGCTGATTTTCATCAATTAAGCCCAGCCTTGATTTCTACCACTCACTCGGGTAAGGCTTTCCTCCCCGAGAAAAAGGGTGGTATCTCTTGATAACATAACATTAATTACCTGCACAGAACACCTAAATCATTTCACACATTATGTTACATTTGTAATTCTGCTCTTCAGTAATCACTGAATTTCTAACTCTCTGATTGGCAATTGCACACCGGTTAACTGTATCTGCAAATAACTCTGCATCCCGGGATCGGTAAATGAATTGACCAATGAAGCTGTTATCACATACAAGTCATGTAACTATATGTACATGTATTTATCAACAGCTACCAAACAATCAATTTTAAAAATGCAGTCAAGGGTTTCTGACTGATTATTTGATGGCTGTCAATATACCTTCTGTGGAATAATTAATAGCTAGTACACATGAATGATTGTTTACAAGAGATTCAGTCAGGCTATTTTAATATAAGCCAGTGACCTTGTACAAATTCATTGGCTGAATCTCTTGCAAACAGCTACCACTCATACTTGTTGTCATTCAGAGGAAAAAGAGCAGCTTTATACTCATCGCCAGGTAAAATTCCCGGATGGAGCTATTAGACGGATTTTACATAAACTTTCATTTTCTGACTCAAGCACCACACCGCATTCTCTGTGTTTATGGAAACAGTTGAATATAATTATAACTGATGTATGCGGCTGTGTGGATTTTACCCATAAATGGCGGTAGTCTGCTTAAATGCACAGTAAAACAGGCCAAAGGTCAGTCAAAATAACGAATCTTATACTCACCGATCGCGATATGTTGGAGGGACGTGACATTGCGATGCAGAAGGTACGGAAGATAGTCAAGATGTGTGTTTTCTTCCTCGTGTCTCTCGATGAATTTTAGCTCCACTCGAAGTTTCTGATCCTCAGTGAACAGAACGTCTGCATTCTCCACCGTAAGCTCCCAAAGAAACGATGGCGAACTGCTGGCGAACTTAACACTTCGCTGTTTGAAAATTCGATTTAATGCGCGCGCGCATTAAATGTATGCAACGTATTTTGGCGCTCAAAATACTAACTGCACCGGGAGTGGGATGGGAAAATTGTTCATCCCATCACCGTACTATTATCAGGACTCGCCTTGCAAAAATGTTTATTGTTACAGCTTTTTTAAATAAGAAATTATCAGGATATGTTTTTACTATGAAAGAGTGTGCAAATTATAATTAAGTCATTAAATAGCCATAACTGACTTAACCGGTCGACTAATATCCCACCCCTAGACAGTCGATTCGCATGTCGACAGTACAACCAGTCAGCGGATGCAATTTAGCGCGCCAAATGCGCCAAAGCAGGCAAAGAAATCGCCAGAGAATCTTCAAAGAATGGATGAGTGGACGATTTTCACGAGAAAAACAAAACAAATTGGCGTTGTTAAGCATGGCGAGAATAAACACAGGAAATACGATGAACGGGATAAAGCGGAGGCGTCGAGAACAAAACAAGACAAACCGAAAGCACTGCACTGCAATTTGTTTATCATTATTAGTTTTGAAAGTGGTTGTTGTTGAGTTTTTATTAATCTGTCTTGTCTTTGGGTGACATTCAGTTGACTCTTTTAGTGATATTGCATGCGGCTTGTAATGTTGGCAGCCTTGCCCTAGGACACCTTCTTAGATCATTTTGTTGCCACACAAACAAAGTACACCACGCGACTAAAACTGAGTGAATTGAAAAGGAAAAGATATGTTTCCTTTAAATAGGATTTAAGTGATGTCACTTAAATTATTGTCTTTTATTTCCTTGCCTTTAAGTGGAAACTTAAAGGATTATTAAATGGATTTACAAGGGAAAATAATAACATGTTTCTTTAAGGAATTTAAGTGCCGGCTCTTAATTCTGGTAAGACATTTACCTAGCTTTAATATCCAAAGTAAAGCTTATTAATGGTTTTGATCGATTTAAAATAACTTTACTCGAAGACTTAAATACACAGTTTTTCAAGTAAGGTGGTGAGCTAAATTTAAGTTATCTTAAATGCTCTTAAAGACATATTAAAGCATGATACTAACTTTAAGTAATGTAAGAGTCTTTAATTGTAAAATTAAAGATTTTTGATTCTATAAGTGATCTTTATTTTTTTCGTAAAGACAAGTAAATCTACCATTTCGTCCTGTGATCAAAACCAACCCTTGGGTAAATCGTTTAAAGTGACCTGCAGGGCCTCGAGTTCAACCCCTTTTTTTGGCGAAAATATGGCTTTCGCGTTATGCGTGACACCGCTAGTCAGAGAGACTTACGAGAGCCAAAGGGGACACTAGAAACATAATTTAGAACAACACGATCGCGATTATAATTTCAGTAGTATATGGTGAGTCAGAATCGGATCAGTTTTTGTTGAAGTCCCATCTCTTTGCATTGCTCGGCGGTAGAGCTTTAACAAAAGCTGATACAATTGCTGACTCACCATAACTACTAAGGCCACCGGCACTCCATCAAGCAAATAAAGCGCTTTTCAGCCTTTAGCCCTGCGCTTCGATGCAAATTGAACAAATAATTTCTCTTGGGTCTATTTTGGGTACGATATCTAATGTTCCATGTCAAAGCAATCGTTACATGTGACCACAGCACAAGCATCAATCTTTGAAAACCGCGAGACGTCCGTCTGAAAACTATCTCCCCGAAAGATTGGGCTGCCTCTTTTGACGAGAGGAAAGGCAGGCCTTTCTTCCCTAACCAACAAGAGTAAGAGATTAATGACAGTCAGTTTATGCGTATCACTGACGCTGTAATAGAAGGAATGGCCTTTGGTTCTTCCACAAAAGAAAAACACAGGCACGCAATGCGTGCAGAGCCAATGACGTTTTGTTCCGTAAAATGGTGAAATTTATGAGGACAACCTGTGGGTCTTACACCACTACAGTGTGGTCCCACGTGTACTCGAACTCCCTCAACCACCCCTTCTCCTCCCCGCTTGCGGTCAATGTAACACGTCTTCGCCAGAGCAATAATGATAATGATAATGATAATAATAATAATAATAATAATAATAATAATAATAATAATAATAATAATAATAATATTCTTTACTACAGAATGGACCAGCTATTCTGCTGATTGTAGCGTGACATTGAAATTGAACGCAAAGTAAATGAAGCTCTTCGTTTTCCTTTTCTTCAGTGAGAACGTATTCCAAAACATCTGTTTCTTGCATTTTTGATGTATTCAAGCCGTGAACGGCGTTGGAAAAAAAAAGACAATACTTGTAACCTGAACCACGCTCTAAGCAGGCCTCGACTATCCCGGCTGCACTACGGCAGTAATTCATGTACGTATCTCTTTGCACGTGACATCGCACCTCGATCCAGATAAACACAGGTATTTTTTGCCGGGAAAATGTGTTCAGACCGGCGCAAAAACTATGTTGTGGACGGAAGAAACACCATAAGCCACTAACTCTGCTACGTTTGGCGTTGGGGGCGCTGCTAAATGCTGCGAACTCAAGTGATACAAACTTCGAGGCCGATCTTGTTCGCTGAACTCGATCAGCTTTCGGTTCACAGCGCAGTTCTGATTATGTCAGCTCTTCACATTGATTGCCGTAATTTCCAGCCGATTATCCGTGGGTAATCTGTTAATTTTTGAGCAAATAAACAACAGCTGCTACTGGACGAGAAGGTGCGGATTACATGGTAATTTTTAAATAGTATTGTGCAAATACCAGTGCCACAGACTTCATATCAATTTTGATTTTAAAGTAACTGGTAACAGTAGTCTGTCACGGTATTAAGAAACTGTAACACTGTGTACGTGCGGATGCACAGGCGATTCTGGGTTTCCACTTTTGTTGTTTAAACATGAGGTGCACCAGTAATTGGCTTTACTTTCAACATAAGACAATAGGGTATAAGGCATAGAGAACTTGTGTAGACAGCATACCAGGTTATTAGTGTATCAGAAAATCAAACAAAGACGACAAAGGCTACTACTGATCCGATGCCGATAACAGTCACAAAAAATGAAAACTAATTTACAAAGCCGGTCTTAACGAACACAAGTAACTTCACTTTCAAATATGGTAACAAATTTTAACATTTAATTTCCCCCTACCTTTTTAAGTTGATACGCCTGTTTTCTTCTTAAACAAAAGCAAAGCCCTAAACCTAAATCAAGCTTTCACAATTCAATAGTCATAGGTCTTTATTAGAATGATTTGTTGTTAATGTTGCGTTTTCCTTGCTAGCTCTGCTAGCAGGGAATCTTGCGTTCGGTTTGAGATGTTTTGGGCGTTGCGTTACATTCGGAAGGTTCAAATTACAAGCAGGTCAACTATGCAAATTTGTTCAAGACACTTTGAACTATAAATAATGGTTCTAAAGCTAAAGATGTTACTCTAATTCCTTGATCACCAGTGTAACTTGGATTAAATATTACTTCCATTCAAGTTTTTCAGTTTTAAGAATATCTAGCAACAAGCTGCGCAATTTCCGATTTTACTTTGAAATGGTTTCATGTTTTATAAAAATAATACGCACGCAAAAATGACACTGCAAATTTCAGATTCATTGTTACCGAGAGATAACCCCAAAGTGCGCTATGCTGTTTTACTCTAGTCTTTTCTCTACCGTTATAAACTTGGGCTTTAAATATTGTTTCTTTCACTGTTTATTAGGGATCGAAGTAACGTTAATTCCATGAAATAGCTTGAAATATCTTCGATCGATACATGCGGTAGTGAAAAGGTTTTCATGCGGCCACGACTTTCTGTTCATACAAAATCTCAAATTGGCAAGTCTGTCTTGTGTTTGCTGCTGTGGAAATTTGTACTTCGGCTAAGTAAACACAGGACTACAACTCGAATAAAATCCTACCAGACCTCACAGACACAAAACAGCGCATCCGAAGTAGATCCACACTCGCGAATGCAAAACACTTCAAAGCCCGGGGCTTACTCCCATAGTATAAGATGGGGTATGTGCCGCTGTTGAGGCAAGGTGGCACAAAACCTCCTAACATCTCACAGAATACACCCCCCGGGCCTCAAAAACGAAGACAAATACCGAATACCGTATACCGTATATCGTATATCGGACAGCGTGGATGATTTAGGCTTCGAATACATTAACCATATGACGTCGACGTCATTGGCTAAAAATGTAAAGATTTGGTTGGTTCCAACATTAGAATAAAAGAAAAATATTCTCGATGTTCTCAAAGAGGTTGGTGTTAAGTTTTTTTTGTGAAAAAAAAGCCTCTTAATTCAGTCCAAGTTGCAAAAAGAATTTGATGAATACTGTGTAAACGGAATTTAAAACGCATCGAAACAAGACATTTCGTGATACATACAGAATATTCTAATATATTTTTACTCAGCCCCCTCGGTCAGAAAACCTCGATAAAACCTCACCAGAGCCGAAATTCTACTCAACGTTTAGTGGTAATGTAGCCTCTACTTGGAATGCCACAGAAAGTGCCAGAGGGATATGAAGAGAAGAAAGCAAAAAAAAAACAAAACAAACAAAAAAAACAACAACAACAACAACAACAACAACAGGATTTGAGTTCGAAAATCGATCGATCGATCGACATGATTTGTGAAGAGCAAGGGGTGAATTTGTTTTAGTTTTTGCTGCTTCTTTTATTACTTCCACAGTTTCATATGTTATTCGCCTAACATTTTTTTTGCTAAGAGCGGTAAGGAAAGTTCTCTGCAAAGAAGGTAAATGGCATGAACCAACCCAAGCCTTTTTTCGTCAAGAAGCCGTGTACATTTGTGATAGAATTTATGCTCATTTATCCAACGCGAGACTCAATAATACATTTTACTCTCAAAAGCGCATGCATTTGTGTTTTAATCATTTATAGTGCTCAGAGAGTTTTCACAAGTGAAAAAAAAATCAAAACCTGTGTGTAATAGATAGAAACTTTGACCAATGTTTTTGTTTTACTATAACTGTGCAAATTCTCGCGCGCTGATTGGTTTAGAGCTATTGTCAATAAGAGCACAGACATGAAAATGACGTAAGAGGCAATGCAATCCTGTCTGGGGCCGTGGATAAATTTTCCGAGTCTGTTGTGTTCCTGCCTGTTCTTAAAATTTAGGTGACCAAAACTACGGCAATTATGGGAATATTCATCCAGGACACCGTGCGTAGTCTGTAAATTTTGACTTTTAATTTACTGAACTTCTCAGAAACCAACTGTGAGGCGAAAAGAAGAAATTATTTGTATAGTCTGACAGCGAAAATTTTTGAACGGCGAGAATCTGAGTTGCTGATCTACCGTCTCTACAAAGCCAAAGGAATAAAAATGACTTTCCACGAACTCGGAGAAGTAATACAGTAGATTTAAGCACTTCTTCGAATGGAATAATGGTCATTTTGTTTTACAAATTTGCTTCCGAAGTTTACTTTCGTTAAAACAGGTTTGCTATGCGTGTTTAGGATGCATTTGTGAAGCCATGCTCTTTTCAATGAATTTGCCGGATAAAACCGTTGCCGAGCTGTTCGTTTTGGTACTTTTTCAATACACAAAATCTTCAAAGCGTGATAAAAACTTCCCGCAAGATTTTTTCACAACATTTCCGACTTGTGTTTTTCATTGAGCGTGCGTTTTCTTGAAAACACTCAGGTTGAAAGGCTCATGAAAGCATTGTTTGGTAACAATTTTCTTTGTTATTGTAAGAGTATGGTAAACTTTGCTGTCGCTTACAAATACACAAATTAATCAAAGCGTGGCAAGCACTTCTTGCAAGATTTTTTCACAACACTGCCGAGTCGTTTTTCTTTAGCGCGCGGTTTTCTTGAAAACACTTTGAAAGCCTTGTTTGCTCGCAGTCCTCTTTGTTATTGCAACAAACATATTGACCGCAGTTTTCCATTGACTGTACTCTTATTGATCATAGAGATGACGCCATAAAATGCTCAAAACTTGGCAGTGAGAAAACTTGCCTGCGGCTCGTTGTTCTATTTGAGTTTTGAACATTTTGTGACGTCATTTCTATGATCAATAAGAGTACAGACGATGGAAAAGTGCGTTCAATATGTTTGTTGCAATAACAAAGAGGACCGCGAGCAAACAAGGCTTTCAAAGTGTTTTCAAGAAAACCGCGTGCGTTCAATTTGTTAATTAGTGCACAGATTCTGGTGACGTTTAAGGGGTGAATGTTGGCTACTTTCTGCACCTTTTTGACGACTTGTGCAGATTGTAAATTACGGAGTAGCGGGGGAGGTCTTCCAGTGGATGGTATCTCCGGATGAGCTGCGGGGTGCTTTGAGTTGTCCTCGGAGTACTCAACCAGAGGTTGAATGGGAAACAACAGCCACCTCGTCAGCGGCGGGTAAGAGACCTAGCCGTGGCTAGGAAAAGAACAGCCAATGAGTTCCCCCCAACAAGGGTTTTGTTTCTTTCGACATGACAGTCACGCTCGGGCGTCACGCACTGTCACGCGTTCTCCAATTTTTTATGAAATAAATTGAGAAACTTGTGGATGTTTTTTCTTCAAATTAACTTCTCCTCGGCGGTCAGACTGGTAATTTTTGTTTTGAAATTCGTCTCGCACTTCCTCGCGAATCTGTTGTTTTATTTTTTCAAGATTACCTGGCTTTGGCTCAGGGTGTTTGTTCGGTTTCCGTGCCAAGTTAGATCGAACAGAAGTTTTTAGCTGGTGGTATTTTACCATTTCATTAATTATTATTTTGAACTCGTCACCGGTGACCTTGTTGACATCAGAAGAGCTTTCGAGGCATGCTGTTGATAGAGTCATGTTTGGCAACCGCAAGAGCGTGAATATTTTCGTATTTTTTGGCTTTATTTTCAACCTTTTTGTTGGCGGCGGTCATGCCAGTAGAAGCACAGCCGAAGGCAGCTGCTATACCTTCAAGAGGTGCCCCAACGGAGATGCCTATTCCAGTGAGAGACATTGCAACAGCTGCAGATGAAAGAGCAGCGGTGGCGGAGTCAAGCACATCTGCGGAATACTGAATCGCTCTTTGACCTTTTTTATATTTTTTGGCCACAAGTCTGTAATGTTTAGCTTCATTGGCAATGTCTTTTTTAATCTCAGTGATTTAGTAAGCCGAAATTCAGCTGCCGGTATTCTTGGATAAAGTGGCTGATAGTTTTCAGTTTGAATTTCTGTATTTCTGTATTTTGTCCTCCTGTGAAGGTAGGGTAGGGAAGAATCAAGGAATACTCCTTTGGATTTCAAGAAGGAGAACTCAAGGAACTACTTTATGAGCTTGGCGAGACAAAATGTAAGTGCATGCCTTTTCTCGCGTGAATACTGGACCCGTTTTCGAGGCAGGTTCGATGGCCGATCTGACTCCATTCTCCAACCTTGTCTTTCTCTTATACACTGTTAGGGTAGAACATCTAAAACCTCTAGAAAGTCGCTAAACCTTCACAGGAGGACAAAATACAACACCAGGTAACATTATTACCTGCTTTATTAAGCAGCTTTACCTTTTTATCGATGGAAATTCTCAGTTCGATTTTTCCATACAAACTCTTATATTACGCTTGGTGTACCTGTGGTGTAACGCTGCTAACATGTTGCAGCGGACTTGCTCGACGAGATCTGTAAGCAGAGAGAGCATGTTAAGAGTCATCAACTCTTTCTTTTGGTTTTCTGGATACTGGAACACAAGCCCAAAGATCGCTTTGTTAGCCGTTGTGCAGATTGTTTTCTTTATCTACCAGATCGCAGTGAATGTAGTAGCAGCTTGGTGAGTTCAGCTGTTGAACTTAAGCTCCTTGAATATGTACGCCAGCAATTTCTTTAAGATTGAAAGACTCTGCAGGATTTTTATTGAAAGCTAAGCTATCGACTTCGGCCGTTTTTTCAAAGGCTAATGCACTTGAATGGTTATATGTAGTTATTTTAAAGGTTTTTTTTCAGTTAGGACTATTTTACTTTTTGTTAAGTAATCTGCCAGAGTATCAATGTTGTAGTTGCCAGGGGAAACAGGACCACTAACTAAGGAACCGCCATCGAAGGTTTCGTAGGACATGAAACCGAGGCCTTTCAAATTATGCCTAGTATTGTAAAGCGAGCAAGAAAGAAGGCTGACAAGCCGTGGTTTTGGAATGTGCTCATCAAAGTAAACTGTGCGTTCCTTCTTAGGGGCGTCGATTGTAAGCACAACAATTTTAGCTATACAAACAATATTTATATAAAAACATTTTTTACATAAAAGCGCAGCATGGATTTGATTATGAGACAGGTCATGGCAAAAGCTGGTCCAGATATGGGTAAAGAAAAAATGCCAAGGCCTTAGCAGACTTTAAACGGCGCTATCCCAAGCAGACATGTCAAAGTTTGTGACAAAGGCTATATACGATGACAAAGACTATAGAGTAACAGCGAATGTCCTTTTTAAAGTGGGTCCTGATGGTGTTTTACAGAACGTGTCAGGCTTAGACCCTAAAAACTGGAGCCATGAAAGCCGCTTTGGGTCTCCACAGAAGGGCCCATTCAGCCGGCAGTTTTTCCTGGAAGTGGACAATGAGTCGGTAATGTCCTGAATAAAGAACTAAAGGTCTACGTGACTATAACAGAGATTTTAAAAACAGACTTCAGGAACATTTTCAAGGACACAAAGATTACGCACACAACGGAAACGGAGGCGCATAAGTGGCTGGCCTGCCCGAACATGAGCTACTGGCCACAGCAGCTGAACTTTGTCGTGTTGTGCGCAACAACTGGGTGTGGAATTTCAAGTCAAATTCTTTTTGACACTAACACAAGCACCACAATCTAAGCCCGCAACCGTGTTCTTTTTATCTGCTTCACGTTTATTTCACGTTCAGGCGAATATTGCTCGAGATAGGTGGCACCCAGAGCGTAAGCGTCTTACCTGGAGACCCCACTTTTAGCCAGACTAACAGCCACTACTACATCGCATCTTATAACAGGTTATGAAAATAGTTTGGGATCAATCCGAGCAGCGATTTCCGCTACAAAAGTGGCACAAACCACGTTCTAGGAAAGGTTTTTATGTATGTCGGAGCGTCGGCGCGTCGCCCACCTACCTAACATACCCTAGCAAGTATGGTAAGTTCAGTGATGAGGGGGGCCAGGCCAGCGACGGCAACGCTGTGTATTTCATCGGCAACGAACACGGTCGGTGCCATTCTTAAGACACTTAAAAGATTTCTGAACTGTCATTGAAAGTTTTTATACTAAAAAGAAAGACATTCACAACTCAGAATCGAACCCGGTCCTTTTGTATGCTTATCTCTCTCTCTCTCTCTCTCTCTCTCTCTCTCTCTCTTACCACTACACAACCACACCAATCCGCCTCAATTCCGAAAAATTAAAGGATATATTAGAATTAAGTGTCTTTCGTAACTGATACATCTATAATAGGTGAACTTAGTCTTTTCACCAACTTTTAACGCAAATTCAACTAAGGCTTAAGTTTTGTTCTTTCTAAGACTATTGAAAAATGTATTTGTTGGCTAATCGTAACTTAATCTAGAGCGTGTATTATATCGACCATAACTTGGTTACCAATGATGGCATCAACCGTCAATAATGGCAACGACCGTTTACGAAAGGGAAATAGATGACGGGGACAGAGCGAGTTCTTGGTGCTGATGGAAGACGCCATAAGACAGCCTGACCTGTCGAAGAGCGTGCAAAGATATCAACTTGCTGTTGATGACGCAAAAGTGCGTTTAGGACTTTGCAGCCTCTCCTGCGGCCTGGTAAATGCCCTTGCGCATGCTTATCAACACAGCGAGCACGGTTGGTTACAACAATCAGCTCAAGCAAGCGACGCCCGATATAAAGCCCAGAGTAGACAACAGCATAAATGTAAGCACAAAAAGGCCGCTGTCCGCCCCATGGACGGCGGGGTAAGTAAAGTAAACTCGCCAAACAGCCACCCATCCAATCTGATTCACAAGGAGGCAGTGAAGGCACAGGGTTTGGGAGAGCCTAGCAAACAAGCGGCTCCTGCTCCTTGACCAGAAGCCCCCTTCGCACGAAACGAATAAGATAATAGCCGCCGTTGCTGCGGTCGGCGTGGCTGGTTTGTTTGTGTGGCTAATACGTTAACGGTTGCCTTTGATGACTTTTTTAATCAAAAAGGCCACCGCAGCGAGGATGAGTAGCCAACTGTGCTCAGCCAGAAAGGAAATAGCATGCCCGGCAGCTTAAAGATCACGGTAGAGCCTATAAAGCCGGGCAGGAGGGAGGCTGTTTTTTGGCCAATTTCTTTCAGGTTATTTCCCAGACCCTTGCCCCACTGCTTTGATTGATTTTGTTAACACGCCATAAACGGCGCCAATAACGGCGCCGGCAGCCAGGAAAACGGATAACGGGATAATGCCGTAATATTGAGGATCTCCCAAAGCTAAGCCTTTCTTGAACCTGTGTTCTAAGCCTTGCCAGCTCTTCTTCACTCTCTGCCACTCTAGCTTTTACTCTTCTTTTTGTTCTTTTAGTTCGTCAAGGGTATTTGCGGTGTTACGCCTTTCTTGAACAGCATTTCTTTCTCTTTCTTTGGCAGAAATATCTTTTCTGAGTTTATCCACTTTTGCTTGTTCTCACTGCCGCTGTTTTTCAATTCTTTGAATGGCATTTAATTCTATTTTGGTTTTGCGTTTTCTAAATCATTTTGAAGGTTTTCTTTAAGTCTTTGCACTTTGGGTTCACTTTCAAGGTTTGAACCCTGTTCTTCTTCTATATTACCAATCTGAGATTGAACTTGGTCGATTCTGTTTCTCAAATGTTCCACTTCATCTTTTGTTCGTTGTCTTTCTACAGCAATTTTTCCGCCTTTTTCAGTTGTTTCTCCGCTTTTCTCAACCTTTGTCTATTTTCTCTGCGGGTCAAATTATCTTCAGCTTTTGGCCCAAGAGCACTTTTGAAGTAATCTGTAAATTATTTAAGAAAGCCTGAACCATCTTCCTTGAAAATCTCGGTCTCGGCTCCCCTTTTTCCAAAGTAGACAATTTTCTATTCTTCCCCCTTTTTATGCTAACTCCCAATTGAGTCTACTTTGCCAAAGCCCACTCTTGGGCGTAGCCTTGTAATAAGGTCTTTCGGTTTTTTAAAGTTTATCTTGTTCATTTTAAGAGTCTCCTAAAAGAGGTAATGTATCAGTGAGAGAAGTTCCTGCTTGTCTGCCTTCCTCGCCGTACCTATCCGACATCATTTTATTTTGCTCAACCAGTGTTGATGCGGTACCCGACTCAAGTGGGCTTGTGGTGTCACCTTTGTCGTCGTCATCATTTGTATCTTCCCGAGGATTAAGGTCAGGGTACTCTGTGTCAAATTCGCCACCTTCTATCATGTTCGCATATATTTACTAATTTTTTTTTAAGGCTTGAGTATAAATGGCCGAGCAAGCAAACCTCCGACCCAGGCATCTCGAAAAGAATCTTGGCGCGATGAATGCCGAGCGCACCGCGAAGCGCATCACCTTTGAACGCACTAAGGCCAACCCGGGTGTGCTAGTGCTCAAGCATAGTGAGAGAGTGGTCATCGCTCCGGGCTCTATGGGCTTGCTTTTTGGGATTTCAGTTTCTATAGAAACGTAACCAGTATATGCTGTCCTGTTGTGTTCGTAAGTGCGTAAGTCCGTAAAGTGAGTGTAATTCGGAAAGCCGACGAAACGCCGAAGTTTCACTCGATGCCTCATCGATGATTCCGACGTTTCTTTATAACGGGCAATTTTCCTGCGAACGAGAATCGATATTTCTTGGAATTGCTCCTCGTCATAACCATTTCTGGCCGACGGATATTTGAAGCGGCACAAACGGATAGGAACCGCAAAGAAAAAATATAGGCCTGTAATGCGTACAGAACCGATGAAGTGTTGGTTCGTCTCGAAAAGAGCCGGAAAGTAAGCTTATATTGAAGCGGTATAAATTTCATTACATAACCCGCGCCTTCCAACACTTGTTTACTGAAAAAGTGTCTCAAACATAGGCCGTTTTACGGCAACAAGTAAAGCATCCGGCTGGACCACCGAATTCGACGACAACGAGCTTGTCTTCGGTCTGACCTTGGCTCCGGCTCACAAGTCGTGAAAGGCTCGGATGCGTCGAAGCTTAACTTCAAGCTCACCAACATAAAGCTGCAGTGCAAGATGCTTCGCATCCCAGCCGAGAAAGCCTCCAACTCCCGAAGGAGTTTGCCTACGACCATGTAATGCGGGAAAGAGGTTGTCACTTTTTCAAAAGGCAAGGACACGCGGCTGAACATCAGAGACAACTCGCAGCGCCGCTCCCCCAGAGCTATCCTCCTTCTCTTTTCCGAGCCTTGTACCGTCGGCACCCGGGACTCAGAAAAGTACTTCAACCGCGACATCACCAAAATGAGTGTAACGGTGAACGGCGCGCACAACAGGCCTTACAGCAACGGCATCGAAGGCACTGGAAAAACATGAACATGAAAAAGTTCTATACTCAGGACAATTCGGACTCTTGATCGATCTTCCCTCCGTAGCCGACAATTCCATGCACAGCAGTGGCATCCGCCTCGTAAATGCAAAGACGGCGTACACCTTGAGATTGAAAGGACTGCCTCGGGATCTGGCAACGTGAGCTGCTACATCTTTTTAATCAGTGTCTCGCAGATGAACACAATAGACAGACAGCTTCAGGGAGTAAAGTGTTAAGCAACATAAACAATATCGAGCAACATAAACATGTGTGGTTTTGACAGTTTAATTTTCAGTGGTTTAACTAAATTATATGGATCCTTGTTTGTTTGTCTTCATATGTGTTTGAGAAACTTAGAGAAACTGCTGAGGAACTTTCAAAAAATAAAGTTTAACAATAAAAATCTATAGAAAATGCGCTCTAAAAGTTCGAGTTTTGTAAACGCTGGAAAATAGAAGCATCCCAAAATAGCTAAACCAGACGAAATAAATAAGTTAACCAAAAACGCAACTTTATCGTTTGTGCTTGGTCACGTTTTAGGATCAAGTTTACTGTTAGGGCATGGTAACAGTTGGGTTCAACTTTATGGTTTGCGCATGGCCACATTTAGTTATCAACTTTTTGGTCCGCGGATGGTGACATTTTAGGATCAGCTTAATGATTCGTACATCCACACATTTTGAGATCAACTTTATAGATGGAGGATGATAAAATTTGCCCTTTGATCCTCCCCAATATTTGCGCTCTCAGCTCATATCTCAAAGAAAAGCCATAACGATTTTTCCTAAATGTGCTGACATAATTTCTAGTACCCTCTCCTACAGTTGAACTCTGTGTAAATTTGTCATTATGACTAGATAGTGGCCCTGTTTTGGCCCTTTTCCCTTCTGCGCTCGAGCAATACGCTAAAGAAACCACAAAAAACATGTTTAACTTAAATATATAGAACAGATTTATTTCACTAAACGAATAGTAATTGTTGAAACGTTGTCTAAACTCGTATTATTTACAGTCCACATAGGAAAATAAGTTGTGAAAAGATAATCTTTTCATAAAATATGCTAACTGTGAGAAATTAAAATCGATACTCACGAATTCTTTACTAAGGAAGCAAACGAAACTTAGGATTAGCTGTTCGAAATTCTAATTCAGTCGAGTATCCTACAAGATAGACTTTCCCTTTTCTGTAACATTTCACCCAAGAGAAGTTCATTCAATTAGCAGGTCAGTCAGTGAAGAGCACGTTGTAGAAATAAAGAACTCTCTTATGCTTTGTTTATCTCAATGTTGAAGGTGAAACCTATTATCAAACTACCAATAACCCACCTTGTAACAATCGTTAATTTTGAGATAACGTGTTTCTTTGAGTTCCAAACATTTTCCTTATGAAGTAAATCTGTTTCTTAGAACTAAATGTCAATACTGTTGATCTAAGTTTCCTTTCTCGTTTATATTTGTCTTTAATGTTAGAAATGCTTCTGTTTTCCATTTTTTTTTGTTATTGGTGATAATATTAATGCGACAAAGTATAGTTCCGAGAGCTTGCGCACTTCATCACGTCTTACGTAATCTATGCTTTATCACGTTTTATGCAATCTATGCTTGCCGTTGTGACCTTTAAGGGGTCATTAGGTGGACGTTCCATACTAATGTTACACTTAAAGGTAACAAAATTTTGCAACATTTCGAAACCATTTTTTATAATTGTTCTTTTCTAAACCTTTTTTCTGTTAATCATTTTGAGATAATGTTTCTGAAAGCCATTTTAAAGTCTGATCATTTTGATTTCGAAGTTTAATAAACCAATTAGCAAACTTCTGAGAAGATTCCTTGCAATAGCCACTGATTTCAATTCGAAATAACGTGGCTGTGAGCCATTTAGAACTCCTAACTGGTAACAATCATTTATTTTGAGATAATTTCCCTGTGACATATTTAGTATTAGTTTTCTGTTTTTGACCTTTGTTTTATAAAGTAAATCTGGATGTAAGTCTCCTCTTTTTTAATATTTCTCTTTACTCTTTTGAATTATTTTCGTGTCCTATAGTTTTTGGAGAGCTTCTGTTCATCATGCGTAAACACTATCAAAGTAATCTATCCTTGCAGTTGGGATCATTACGAGGGCGTTCGATTCTTATGTTACATCTTCAAGTCACAACATTTCCAATTTTCTATTGACCTTTCTTCTATTAATTAAATCTGTTTCTTAAAACTCGAAAGTCAATTACGGAATAATTATGTTTCTCGTTTTGTTTATTTGTATTTCTTCTTTTAAATTATCTTTCCGTCATTTTTCTAGCTTTTGGCAACAATAATTAAGCAGTTCTTTTATTTTCTTGACACTGAACTTCTCAGACTTCTGATGCACAGATTTTGGTATAGTAAAGAAAATACCCGGGAGAAATGTTGAGAGAAAAAAGCCAGTGTTCAAGATTTAAAAGGTTTATTAAGCATTCGGGAATAGCTAAACTAAGAAAGAAATAAAACAGTTAAAGAAAAACCATGATCAACTCCATTTTCTCTTTAAAAGCAACTTATAAGATTAACTATATGAAATTTTATGAAGAATCTAGCATTTCATACAAAAACTACAACCTCGTACCCAGGGTCCTCTCTCTTCCTCCCTCGAGAAAGTACCCTGGTCTCGGCTGGTCACGTGTCACCTTTAAGCAAACAGCTCCCCATCAGGGTGGACTCGCTTTTCTTCAAGAAGCGAAGGGAAAAGCGAATGCAAATCTTTTCAAACTGGCACGAAGACAGAGTCATGGAAGTCATTAGCTCACGTTTTTTCAAAGACAGGGACGCTGAAAAAATCTACAGTCTACTATCTGCGGCGTTTCAGAAGCACAAATAATGCAGATTTCCCTTCAACAAAATATTTTACGGTAGGCTCGATCTGTTTTCAATTTGCCGAAGGCGTTTGATAAGAAGCTGCTCATATTGCCCGAACAAAAATGTCACACACTCATTTGTTTGCTATATATTTTATTTATTGGCCTAATAATGCAAGTAAAATTCTGATAATAAAATCCCTTGCTGCACTGGTGTATTTTTATCTGCAAGCTTCAATGGAATGGTATAATCCTGCAGACCAGAGTACAACCTTCTTGTCAACAAAGCTCTTAATTATAAATGTTATTTAGTTTAGCACTTTTTTTGTTTTGTCAGGTTACTGTTTTGTGGTGAAAAAAGTTAGGTTTTTGTTCGGTCAATCGGTGGTGTGAGAGCAATTTCGTCTACTCGACAGGAATAAAACAAATTACCTTTAAATTCTTACAAGAACGGTGGTTTCAGTCGGTTGGCGCGGCGTCTTTAACCTGATTTTGCATCGCGCCCAGATCGTGCCGTTTGTCTGTCTTGTGTACGGTTGCCAAAAATTCTGCTGCTCCTTGGGGGTGTCAAAAATAAATTAGTCCTTCCTAATCCTTAACACTCCATTTCATTTCGAGCTCCGTAAAGCATAAAGCCGACGGCTCTCCTTGTTGCAAATTTGTTTTGTTGTGACTCGTGCCGGCTTCCGTTGACTATGGCGATAGTTAGCGACAGTGTTTTGAAATTTAGAGACTTGTAGACGTGTTTTTCTGAGTCGAAAATAACATGGACCGCTTCGATGTCGAACGCTTGTATGTAATGAAGAAATACTTGTCTATAAAAGGAGTTCTTATCACCACAAATATTCCTGAAAAAGCTTACATCACACCTCCGGTACTTTCCACCATTCTGACACTAGTGACAATCTACACTTTGCTACCCCTCCCCTGTAGCACATTTTTCTTAGGACCCAGATTTTGGGTGCCACGTGACTAGCCGAAACCAGGGTACTTTCTCGAGGGTGGAAGAGAGAGGACCCTGGGAACGAGGTTGACAAAAACTAATACAAAACGAGATTGTAAAATAATCGATCTGCACTTGCAGAGATTTTGTTACGTATTGCACACATTTCAACTTAAAGAAACTTCACATTTTCTTTGACTGAAACAAGAAATTAAATTGTTAATACAAAGACATAAACATTTTCCACAAAATATCAAAAATGTTTTAAAATAACAAGAAAAGATATTAAGAGATATTGGTGCTTTCCAAGCGCATGTGCCATGTTTTGCATTCTATATAGTTGTTGTTAGCCTAAATAATTTGTTCAATCCAAATCATTTTCAAGGCAAGATAAATGTCAGGCTTGATAAGCCCAATTTTTAGGCTACCTTGAAACAATGCTGTATTGACCAGCAAAAGTTACGCCATGTCAACAATAACTTTAACCCTTATAATTTTTAGGCTACCTTGAAACAATGCTGTATTGACCAGCAAAAGTTACGCCATGTCAACAATAACTTTAACCCTTATAAAGCCTGATTAATTTAACGTTTTACTTAACTAACCTAACAAATTCGACATTAGACTTTTGTTATGTAAGTTCAACGTCTCAGTTCACTAAATCAGGTTAGAGTTAAGCCTGAATAACGATTTATCACAACACACATTTTCGCGCAAGCCAGAACTAACCATAGATTGATCATGAGAAACCTTTCGCTCATAATAAACGCGTTTTTACAAAATTTCACAATTGACGGATTTAATACTATAAATAAAAATTATATTACTCACCCTATATTACCCAAAAGTGAGCCCGGATTCTTACTAAAACATCAACATCACATATGACTATATTGTTTGTGACCTCTTATAAATACTTCAGGACTAAAACCGCCCTCTCGTCAACTTACCAGCAGATACACTTACGTAATCTTGAACAAGCAATTCAATCATATTTTAAAACCTTTTCTCCCACATCTAAAAATCTTCAAATACTTCACGCGCTCAATAACACAAATATGACATTTTTTTGCCCTTTTTTCCCTCCTCCACGCTCAATACATTAATTTTCTCCCCGTTGTTATAAACTCGACTTACTGGCACCATAAACGTGTTCCTATTGTATTACTCGTTAACTATTGTTTACTGCTGACAGAAGAGAATAGCGCATTACATTCATATTTCTTCCTTCTAAGAATGTTTAACACAAGAATTCGCTATTTGTCCCATAACGCATCGTGTCGTTATGACGACACGAGCGTAAAAAACGTTTGATTTTCTTGCCTGCGTGCACACACGCATGTAATTTTTGCCGACACTTCAGCTGTGTTTATTGCGATGGCTTGATGGGAAGTTGCGCGGCCTTGCGAACAAAATTACAAAAATTATACGAATCTGGAGCAAAGAATCAGTTAAACAATTTTCAAAAAGCAAACCAACATTCAAAAACAACATTTACCGTACTGTAGTGTTTTTCCAGGTCTTATAAAATCAATTTAAAGACCACGGTTCGGTTTAAATTTTTGAGCAAACTTTAGGTTGTCCCTTGCAAATCGAAGGAATCTCAAGACGAAATGGTTTTCCCTCCCTTTAAACACCTCCATGTCCTCTGAAGGTCAGTTATTTTGCGAGTCAGTCGCCTGTAGTTTGATTTCGTGAAAACAGTCCTGCGTTTAACTGCAAGCAAGTTGCCTGTAGTTTGATTTCCTGAGAACAGTCCTGCGTTTTCTTAGCGAGTCAGTTGCTTGTAGTTTGATTTTGCAAAACCAGTTACAATCCTACTCAGATACGGACTTCCCTGCGAAAATCCTAGCGAGTGTCGGTATTGCCGGTTGTAATGCAGCAAAGCAGTGGCCTCCAAACTCCTTTCAGCACTTTATTTGTAGCCATGGTGCGTTTTCCAATCATAGCGTTACCAAAGTGGTTACGAAAGTGGTTACAGAAGCGGTTACGGAAGTCTGCTAAACAGTGTTACCTACATAGTGTCTGCTATGCGCATGCGCGCAGCAGGCAAAAATTAGATCACACTCTCAATTAAAGTGGATTTTATGGCAATCAGGGTTATAATAGCAACACATTGACGGCATTGTTATTTTTTCATGTAGTTGGTTTTGTAGAATTCTGGAGTTTTTTTTTTTCACTAGGGCGTTTTGGAGAAACCTGCGGGAGAAGTTTTTAGGGATTTATTGGAGCTGGTCTATGTTATTTTCGCCGGACTTGAAGGAAATATGTTTCTAGCTTGTGTTCTTCTAATATCAGTAAACGTCCGAGAAAAGTTGGTTGAGAACGTCTTAATTGATTTCTAATAACATGAACATAAACAAGAAAACCTGCGGCTTACCAGAGACGGGCCCCGGGGTTATACAGTTGTGGGCACCTAGATTCCGGTATTTTTTCTATTGGGTATCAAAGATATAACGTTTTGCGTGATCTGTTTTAAAAATTGCAAAAAAAAAAACAAAGAAAACAAACAACAACAACAACAACAACATAAAACTAATCGCCAAAATGAAAACCCGCAGCAAAAATTTGTACCAAACCCTGGATGCTAGAATTAAACCTTTGAATTCTCTTCCAGCCCTTGCACTTTTATCAGTACTTTGCAATACAGTAATAAATGCATGCGTTTTTTTTTTAAATTGCGTTACCTGTATCCTCGCTTGACTACTTGTCGAAAGTTGATCTCGAGCCAAACGCCCGGGGTTAAAGGTTTCTATAGTAAATCAAGTCTGAGACATCAGTTATACAAGATGAAGTTTGTTTTCACCGCTAAATGTTTTGATTCGACAAAATTAACCTGATGTAGATTCTAGCTTTTCGCCCTACCTTATAAGAGCTGATTTCAAATGCACGAATTGGCACGTTCTGTGCGAGGACAGTGACAAATGTTTCAAATGCACGGTCATAGAAAACAAACTCATAGTTAGAGGTCTTTCCAGTTTTATCCAAAAAAAAAAAGGCTACAAAAAGCCTCAGCATGCAACTCCAAGGTCAAATGTCTACGCCCCATTTATCAATTGCTGACATTCGGATAAAACTGCTCTGCGAGGAAAATGTTATATTCTGTCCTGGAACAACTAATTCTTTCCTTTTAAAATGGAGGAGTAACCAGGATGAAACATTAAAATTTAAAAACATTCTCTGGTTAGAAAGATTTAAAACGGTAAGCTTTCGGCTACCAGTCTGTAGCCAGTCTGTACACTAAAATAGAAAGCGAAAATTACAAATATAAGCAATAAATGTGCGAAAAAAACTAACAAACAGTAAAGATATGCAGAAAAAATGTGTGAAAGCTGAAAGTGAATTAAAAAACTGATGAATAGTCATAAAAGAATGGATTATTGCCTAGGCAACGGTTTCGAGTTATTGTCGGCATTGATGGTTTTCGCAGTATGCCAGGATTCCAAAGTCTTACGGACACGATAATTGCCCTTGTCAATTACGCGTGCATTAGGTGGTTGTTTGGCCAAGCGTGGTTAGCAACATTTGAGCCTTTTTCATAGTTTTTAAGATTTCTTTTAAGTTCTTTCTTTTGGTTTTGAAAGCATCTGCCAGTCTCTCCTATGTAGTTCCAGGAGCAGTCTGAATATGGAATTTTGTAGACTACGTTTGTTTGGAGATCCATGGGCTGTCTAAATTTTGGCGACGGGAATTCTTGTTGGAGAATTTTAAAGGGTTTTTGCTGACCACTCGGATTTCGTTGTTATGGAGTAATCTCATGAGTGGCTCAGTTAGCCCCTTGATGTAAG
The DNA here is from genome assembly GCA_964017195.1 of Siderastrea radians. NCBI lineage: Eukaryota > Metazoa > Cnidaria > Anthozoa > Scleractinia > Rhizangiidae > Siderastrea > Siderastrea radians. The sequence continues at coordinate 2,999,318 of OZ024894.1, read as the reverse complement.
GAAGACAAGCGAAACCACGGTATGCGTCTGGTGGATCGGCCCCTTTGAAAAACATAGAAACTAGTTCTTCAGGTGGAGGGACTGTTTGTCAGGGTGCCTTCTTGTTTAAGGTGTTGGAGATAACAGTTGAGGGATAACCATTGATTTTTAACGCGTCAGTGACGTGGATGATCTCTTGGGTTTTGCCTTCGTTAGTACTATTGAGGTTAGCTGACCGGTATAGAAGAGTCGAGGCCGTACTGAGTTTGTGTTTCATTTCATGATGAGAGGAAAAATCTAAATATCGGTCTGTATGTGTTGGTTTCCGGTCCACATCAATAATGATAACGCCATTCTTTCTAGTGACCAATGCGTCTAAAAAAGCGATTTGACTATTGTTTTCAACTTTGATGCTGAATAAAATTTTGGGATCAATGGAATTTAAGATGTCATGAAAGATAGTGAGGGCGTCTTCTTTGATGATTACGAAACTGTCATCAGCTTATCGCTTCCAAATTCTTGGTGGGATTGTGGAATTACTGATGGTTAACTCTTCAATCACTTTCAAGCAAAGGTTAGCCACAACAGGGCTGACGGGGCTTCCCATTGCACAACCGTGGATCTGTTTATATATATGGCCTTTTTAGGCGAAATAATTATTTGACAGGATGAGCTCCAACAGAGAGGTAATGCCATCGGCGGTGAGATTTGTCCTTGAGTTTAATGAATTGTCATCATTAAATTTGTTACGGATGTATTCACACGCTTTCTTAACCGGGATGGTTGTGAAGAGCGACACAACGTCGAATGACACCATAACTTCGTCATCTAAGATTTCCATATCGGCGACTTGTGAAGAATTAAGCACAGAATAACCGTTGCGGCTCTGAATCGGTGCTAGGATATCAGTAAGAAACTTGGATATATTGTAAAAGGCGGAGCCAATGCTAAAAACAATCGGTCGAAGAAGGAAACTAGGGTTAAGATGTTTGGGGGAGCCACAAATGGCAGTTGGAGATGCGTCAGTAGAGTGGAGTTCGCGATAAGTTGAACCATCAATCTTATTTTGTTTCTTGAGATTGTGGCGCCGACTGTTCAGTTCCGCTTTAATTTTTGCGAAGGGAGACTTATGAGCTAATTGATAGGTGTCTCGGTCGTTCAGTAGAGACTCCATGTTTTCATCGTAGTCGGTTCTGTCCATGACAACAAAACAATTTCCTTTATCGGCTTTGGTAATTACACTGTCACGGTCTTCCTTCAGAGTTTTAGTGCTTCACGTTCTGCTTTGGTGATGTTGCCGTGTGGTGGTGGTCGAGCTCTGTGGATGAGGGGCGCAGTGGTGGTTCGTATGGCGTCCTTAGAGTCATCGGAGAGATAGACGATAGTTGCTTCGACCTCAGAGACGATATCTTTAACTGGTGTGGTGTGGTGTGATGTGGTGTTGGGGCAAACTTCGGGCCTTTCTCCAGGAGACAACGTTCAGTGGGAAAGAGCAGTTTTTGTGACAGATTGATTACCTTCCTTATTAATAGAAGTAGATTTGCAAATTTGTTCGCGCGTCTTGCCTCAATACTGGTGCGGACAGATTGGGATCTTTTTCTGAGGAATTGCAGTAAAGTTGATGAGATGTCCTCCGTGACTAAAGTTGAAAATTTTTGTTTCGTTTCCTCCAGTGTTCCATTCAGCCTTCGGATTTGGTTGTGGCAAATAGAGATCCTTGCTCTCATGCAATGCTTACTGGCCAGTTTGAAAATGGGATGGTAGCCAGGTGGTGTGAACCTCAGTGACTTTGGAATCCAATGATTTTCAATTGCATCCAATGATTTTCAATTTCCAAAGTGTAAATGGCGATGCTGAACTACAAGTTTGTAAGTGATCTTTTCCATAATTCGTGCTAGTTTGAGGGCCCCCAGCCCAGCTTCGAGGCGGATACGTTTGAAAATGGAGGAGTAACCAAGATGAAACATATGAATAATTTAAAAATGTTTTCTGGTTAAAAAGACTGAAAACGGTAAGCTTTCGGCTACCAGTCTTTAGCCAGTCTGTACACTAAAATAGAAAGCGAAACTTACAAATATAAGCAATAAATGTACGAAAAACTAACAAACAGTAAAAATATGCAGTAAAAAATTTGTGAAAGCTGAAAGTGAAATAAAAAATGATGAATAGTTATGAAAGAATGGAATATTGCCTAGGCAACGGTTTTGAGTTATTGTCGGCATTGATGGTTTTAGCAGTATGCCAGGATTCCAAAGTCTTACGGACAAGATAATTGCCCTTGTCAATAATACGTGTGCATTTTCAAATTCAATTAGGTGGTTGTTTGACCAAGCGTGGTTAGCAATATTTGAGCCTTTGCATAGTTTTTAAGATTTCTTTTGTGCTCTTTCTTTCGAGTTTGGAAGAATCTGCCAGTCTCTCCTATGTAGTTCCAGGAGCAGTAAGGAGCAGTAATAACCTCAGTTACTTCATGCTACAGAAACCGGGATAAGCTTGGGCCGTGTTGGCCTCCTTGGCTCGTGTGCGTCTTAACTGTGATTGGCCAAGTCTCCGCACAGAGCATTTGGTGGCAACGGTTTTAGTAGTCTAGAACCAGAGTTGTGATTGGCTAAAGGTCGGGGAGGATGCAGTTTAGTCTTTAGCAGCCTAGGAAAAGCATGTGCTTCGCCCGGGTAAGGATGTGGATTCGTTTGTTCTTCGTTTAAAGAAACAAGGTAAACACCGTGGATATGATCCGGAAGAACTGGACGCCGCGGTAAGGGGTGAATTGCTTGAGAATATCTCTTTGCAAGAGTTGCGGACAAAACGTTTTGAGGTGTCGAACATTCAACTTCAGGAAGTTGTCACAAGGGCCAGAGCATGGGAGATGGCAAGACGTTAGGCAGCGAACATTGCAGGATCGGCGGTAGGGCCAGATTCAGGCGCCATAAATGCTCTCAAGGTAGTAGGAAAAAGAAGTCTTGGAGCTCGTGGTTATCGTGGCTATCGTAGATGTGGGGGCAAACACGGAAACGGAGGTTTAAAAGGGCGCGATAGGATTGGTTGGCAAAAGCAAGAAGGAAATGGTTCGCGGTGTAACGCTTTGGAAGACCGGAACACTTCGCGCGTGATAAAAATGTGTGTGGCTCGATCGTGGACTGCAAACACTTAGTCATGAGTGGACCAGACTCTAGAAAGTTCTAATGCCTATGAAAAACTAAAAGAGTTAGACGAAAAAAAACTGGCTTAGATAGGCAATAGCTGCTTAATATTTTCGCCATTTCCTTTTTACTCGACATAAGTAATAAAGAATTTGCCTTGGACGCATGTTGCAGAGACAGTGCGCATGCCGGTGCACACTAGGAACATGTTGCGGGCACATGTAGCAGGGACAAGTTGCAGCGACAGTTTTACTCGTGTGTCATTCCCTACATGACTTATGGGATAGCCAATGGCGAGGTTTTATTGGTTCTCGCTATTTTGTAGCGGGGACAAAATTCTGTCCCCGCAACAGAACTTTTTCGCGAAAATGGGGGTATCACACGAGGAAAACTGTCGCTGTAACAGTTTCCGACAACATTTCCCCTAGTGTGTGCTTGCCTTTAAAGTAGACCACAGAAGATGAAACTGCTTGTATCTATTTTAATTATATATTATATAACGTCAAGGTACTTTTATCTTTAACAGCAATCTGCAGTCAAGGATGCAATAACGGTGGCACATGTGTACGTCCCAACGAATGCGACTGTTCCTCTGGGTGGACGGGATCTAGGTGCAGTGAGCGTAAGTGAAGAACCAGGAATCCGTTTCTCGAAGTCTCGGTAACTTTTCGGGCCCGGAGCAAAAATTTAAAATCAAATTCTATAGAACGTGGGCGTATTTTTTAGCCTGCAAATCAGCCAGACTTGTTTTATCAACTTAGACTTTTATTGCTCAGCTCAGGGACACAATTATGACTTATGGGATAGCCAATGGCGAGTTTTTATTGGTTCTCGCTATTTTGTAGCGGGGACAAAATTCTGTCCCCGCAACAGAACTTTTTCGCGATAATGGGGATATCACACGAGGAAAACTGTCGCTGTAACAGTTCCCGACAACATTTTCCCTAGTGTGTGCTAGCCTTTAAAGTAGACCGCAGAAGATGAAACTGTTTGTATCTATTTTAATTATATATTATATAACGTCGCTATTTTGTAGCGGGGACAAAATTCTGTCCCCGCAACAGAACTTTTTCGCGAAAATGGGGGTATCACACGAGAAAAACTGTCGCTGTAACAGTTCCCGACAACATTTCCCCTAGTGTGTGCTTGCCTTTAAAGTAGACCGCAGAAGATGAAACTGCTTGTATCTATTTTAATTATATATTATATAACGTCAAGGTACTTTTATCTTTAACAGCAATCTGCAGTCAAGGATGCAATAACGGTGGCAGATGTGTACGTCCTAACGAATGCGACTGTTCCTCTGGATGGACCGGATCTAGGTGCAGTGAGCGTAAGTGAAGAACCAGGAATCCGTTTCTCGAAGTCTCGGTAACTTTTCGGGCCCGGAGCAAAAATTTAAAATCAAATTCTATAGAACGTGGGCGTATTTTTTAGCCTGCAAATCAGCCAGACTTGTTTTATCAACTTAGACTTTTATTGCTCAGCTCAGGGACACAATTATGACTTATGGGATAGCCAATGGGGAGTTTTTATTGGTTCTCGCTATTTTGTGGCGGGGACAAAATTCTGTCCCCGCAACAGAACTTTTTCGCGATAATGGGGATATCACACGAGGAAAACTGTCACTGTAACAGTTCCCGACAACATTTTCCCTAGTGTGTGCTTGCCTTTAAAGTAGACCGCAGAAGATGAAACTGTTTGTATCTATTTTAATTATATATTATATAACGTCAAGGTACTTTTATCTTTAACAGCAATCTGCACACAAGGATGCAATAACGGTGGCACATGTGTACGTCCCAACGAATGCGTCTGTTCCTCTGGATGGACCGGATACACGTGCAGTGAGGGTAAGTGAAGAACCAGGAATCCGTTTTTCGAAGTCCCGGTAACTTTTCGGGCCCGCAAATCAGCCTGACTTGTTTTATCAACTTACACTTTTATTGCTCAGCTTTCAAAACCAGCAAAATTTGAGTCTATTGCAAACATTGCGCACATAAAATAGCTTTCCGGGCCCGAAAAGTTATCAGGAATCCGTTTCTCGAAGTCTCGGTAACTTTTCGGGCCCGGAGCAAAAATTTAAAATCAAATTCTAGAGAACGTGGGCGTATTTTTTAGCCTGCAAATCAGCCAGACTTGTTTTATCAACTTAGACTTTTATTGCTCAGCTCAGGGACACAATTATGACTTATGGGATAGCCAATGGCGAGGTTTTATTGGTTCTCGCTATTTTGTAGCGGGGACAAAATTCTGTCCCCGCAACAGAACTTTTTCGCGAAAATGGGGGTATCACACGAGGAAAACTGTCGCTGGAACAGTTCCCGACAACATTTTCCCTAGTGTGTGCTTGCCTTTAAAGTAGACCGCAGAAGATGAAACTGTTTGTATCTATTTTAATTATATATTATATAACGTCAAGGTACTTTTATCTTTAACAGCAATCTGCAGACAAGGATGCAATAACGGTGGCAGATGTGTACGTCCTAACGAATGCGACTGTTCCTCTGGATGGACCGGATCCACGTGCAGTGAGGGTAAGTGAAGAACCCGGAATCCGTTTCTCGAAGTCTCGGTAACTTTTCGGGCCCGGAGCAAAAATTTAAAATCAAATTCTATAGAACGTGGGCGTATTTTTTAACCTGCAAATTAGCCAGACTTGTTTTATCCACTTAGACTTTTATTGCTCAGCTCAGGGACACAATTATGACTTATGGGATAGCCAATGGGGAGTTTTTATTGGTTCTCGCTATTTTGTAGCGGGGACAAAATTCTGTCCCCGCAACAGAACTTTTTCGCGATAATGGGGATATCACACGAGGAAAACTGTCGCTGTAACAGTTCCCGCAGAAGATGAAACTGTTTGTATCTATTTTAATTATAACGTCAAGGTACTTTTATCTTAACAGCAATCTGCAGACAAAGATGCGATAACGGTGGCAGATGTGTACGTCCCGACGAATGCGACTGTTCTTCTGGATGGACCGGATCTAGGTGCAGTGAGGGTAAGTGAAGAACCAGGAATCCGTTTTTCGAAGTCCCGGTAACTTTTCGGGCCCAGAGCAAAAATTTAAAATCCAATTCTATAGAACATGGGCGTAGTTCTTAGCCCGCAAATCAGCCTGACTTGTTTTATCAACTTAGACTTTTATTGCTCAGCTTTCAAAACCAGCAAAATTTGAGTCTATTGCAAACATTGCGCACATAAAATAGCTTTCCGGGCCCGAAAAGTTATCGGAACTTTCGAGAAACAGGATCCATGCCCTTATTTACCAATCTTGTTTCGTGTTTACTACAGTTGTTCACCATGCGTTTCTCATATATAGTTGAATTTGATTCTTACATGGATTAATTTATTTAATTAGTCATTAATTAGTCAGTTACCATGGACTTATTAGATAAATTTGCCATCAAGGACGACCTACTTTATGTACAGCTTAAAAGTTTTGAAATTTAGACGTAAATGGTCTGTCTACGTAACCTATGAAAAAGAAATGACAATTACGCGGTAAGGGATGAATTGCTTGAAAATATCTCTTTGCAAGAGTTGCGGACAAAACGTTTTGAGGTGTCGAACATTCAACTTCAGGAAGTTGTCACAAGGACCAGAGCATGGGAGATGGCAAGACGTTAGGCAGCGAACATTGCAGGGTCGGCGGTAGGGCCAGAGTCAGGCGCCATAAATGCTCTCAAGGTAGTAGGAAAAAGAAGTCTTGGAGCTCGTGGTTATCGTGGCTATCGTAGATGTGGGGGCAAACACGGAAACGGAGGTTTAAAAGGGCGCGCTAGGATTGGTTGGCAAAAGGAAGAAGGAAATGGTTCGCGGTGTAACGCTTTGGAAGACCGGAACACTTCGCGCGTGATAAAAATGTGTGTGGGGTGATCGTGGACTGCAAACACTTAGTCATGAGTGGACCAGACTCTAGAAAGTTCTAATGCCTATGAAAAACTAAATAGTCCGGCATCAAATGTACCTAAATAAAGTCCCGTGGGAATTTCAGGCTGGAAGCAATCCACCCATCCCAATGTGTTAAGAGGACCTTAGAGAGCACAAAAAAGTTTGGTGGCACTTTCGTATCCCGCACCGGGCGCTGTAAGGGGCATTTTAGTGACGGGCGTCATTTTTCAAATGGAAACGAGGTCTGACACGAAAATGGCCATTACTAACTCATTTTTCAACAAAAATGCACCAAAACCACAGAGATTGTAAAGTTCGATGAGCTGATCATTATGATACCATATAAATGCGATAAGCCAGTCACGTGATCTCGCTAACATGAAAACGAGGCTCTTGTAATAAAAATGCTATACCGCTTTTGTTTTTCAACGAAATTTTTGAACGAAATTTACCCAAAACCACAAACATTTGTTGTTCGGCATCTAAATGATTCATATTTAACAATGGGGATCACGTGGTAAAGATAGCATGAAAACGAGGCTCTGGCAGAAAATGTTATCAACCCTCTCAAAGTAGTTTTTTAGCTGATAAATGTAAAAGAAATATATAAAAATTCTCCGAAACGTTCCGTGTTCGTTAATATTCATAAAAATGAAGAATCCAGGCTTAAAGATAAGATAATCTTTGTTGCTGATCGGGGAGGACTTATAGAATAAAGAAAATAAAGATGAGAGGGCCTGTGCACTAGGGTAGCATTGGTCAGCGGTTGTTCTCACCACAATATGGGGCCGCCATTTTGACTTCCAGCTCATGTAGATATGTAAACTCAATTGGTGTAGTCGTTATGGAAGAAAATAGTGAAGTCCGCTTTGATCTAAAGCTATGTTTGGTGTGTCAATCCAAAAGAGACAAGCCTCTAGTAGAAAATCCACGTTCGACACGGGAAACGCTTTTAAATGCAATTGAATGTAGAGCCGGTTATGGAGAGATGAAGTATGCTGAGATTTGGTCGTTGCTGAAAGAAGTAAAACCCGAGGAATTTGAATCAAAAGAAGCAACATGGCATCGAATGTGTTACCAGGAAGCGACCCATTCAGGAATGCTGAAAAAGATCAAGAGAGAGGTATGACAAGTTTTTATTTTTACTTTATTAAAGGGGCTGTGTCACGGTTATTAGAATAAAATTTTAAATATAGCTCTAAGATTGTATGTAGTCATCCCCAAATCACTTATTTCTGTTCATTAGCCTAATAAACAATGTAGGTAAGTTTTATTGGCAAGGCAGCAGATTTTCATACAAATTTTGATGTAATTTCAAACTTTGAAAAATTGTCATCCTGACAAGATTTCAAAAACTCGTTGTTGTAATCTGTTTCCATCCGCTCTGTAATAGGTCCACGAAGCCTAAAAACATGATAGCTTTGTAGTTAGAGGGCCATTAACAAACCTAGACTATTATTTTGGCTATCCATCAGTTGTTTGGATTATTTTTACATCGCCAAAAGTGACACCGCTTTTTTAGACTCTACTCTATCAAACTTTACTTCATTCAACTCTCAGGTATGAGAAACGTCTTCAAAATGACGGAAATAAAAGAAGAAAATCACAAGAATCGACCTCATCTCTCACGCGTTCTCAGACCTCGCCCTATAGAAAAGATGTCTGCTTCTTTTGTGATAAGGCTGCTGGTTACAGAGAGAGTCTTAACGCGCTCTGAACGAAGTCAGCTGGCAAGTCGCTCCAAGATGCAATTGAACGTTCCGGGAATGATCGGCTCCGCGTGAAACTCAGCACTGCCGTCGGCTTAAGTGATGGTCACGCAATCGATATAAAGTACCATAAAAAATGTTGGGGAAATAACGTGAGTACAGTTCTTAGACAGTCATCTCCTGTAAAAATTGGATCTTCAAATAGTGTGGAATCAAGCAACGTAGCGGGAATAGCAGCAAGAATTGAATTTCTTACAGCGACTGAAATGTCCCTAAGAGAAGGCAACGTTTTAACAATGGCAGAACTTCAGGCAGAATTTGAAAATGTTCTTCAGGCAAATGGTGCTGAAAAGGTTACATGCAGTAGGAAAGCACTAAAAGAGCTGATAACAAATGCAATCGATGACGTCGAGTTTCACAAGCCCAGAAGAGTCAATGAGTCCGAAAGGGTGACCATCAAGGAGACCCGAGATGCAGCTATCCAGGCATCAGAAGCAGTGAATCAAGGGAATGACATAAATGAAGATATGAAAACGCTCTTTAACGCTGCATTACATCTAAGGAAATCGGTAAACAAATCTAAAAAGTGGGTCTTCGACGGATCATTAGAAACGCTATCGAAAGAACATTACCCAGAGGAGCTGTATTGCTTTTTTCGATGGATCATTTTTGGCCCAAATCCTACACTCTCTACTGAAGAGAAAAACCAAGAGGTGCACAAACGATCGATGGCACTCGTCCAAAGTACTGTCTCAACTTGTCTAACTAAACGCCAGATCGAAAATAAAAAATCAGAAATCATAAAATCCAGCCGGGAAATGCCCCTACAGTTGGCGGTTGGCATTGCAATCCATCAGGCGGTTCGAAGTAAGCTGCTAGTTAACATGCTCCAAGGATTCGCTCTATCAGTTGAGTATAACAGGCTGTTACGAGTGGAAGCTCAGATAGAGGCGAGCGTACTCAAGAGGATGGAAGAAAACGGCGGTTTGTTCCTACCACCTGATATCGTCAAAGGCCGCCACGTCTTTTTTGCGATAGACAACATTGATTTCGCTGAGGATACGTATGACGGGCGCAACACGCTGCACGGCACGGTAATGGCAATTTATCAGAAATGCCACCCAGACGACGAGAGGCCACAGATTCGGTAAGCTTGAATTTTTTTACAAATTGATTTGCTGTGTTTTGTTTTACGTAGGAGCCCCTCCCTCGTGAGCACCGTAGAAATTCCGAAAATAAGCCCACGGGGAGGAGGAGGGGGAGCGTTTCATCGGAAGCCTTAGTTTTGCGTCTGTACAAAACAGACATTTTTAATAACATAGCAGGTTTTATTGAGAGCACAACTTCAAATTTGCCATGAAGTGGTCAAACGTTTCCGATTATATGCACCCAGGGGGGTATAATCAGGGGGAAAATTATTGGAGAGTGTTTTACGTTAAAGGAGAGGGGGCTTATAATTGGCGGAGGGCTTATAAGCGAGGGGGGTATTTTCGGAATTTTACGGTCTGACTTGGGCCTCTGAACAGATACTCAAAGGTTGCTTTGGGCCAAGCTCATCTCAATTTGATATCTCTTCATTTTTAGTTTTGAGAGTAATGAGGAAGGAAGTACTAGATCAATCAAAGATTTGCCTTCTTCAATAACGACACTTGTAGTGTGCCCTGACCCCCCATCAAAGTTGCCTTCTCCAACGTTTCCGCGATTTGGGCTCTACGCAGAAGAGGAGATTCCAATCACGCTGAGTGCCAAAGAGTACGCTTGGCTGTTTGCACGGAACCTTTCAAGGGAAGAGGAAACTGCTGGTGACGCAGGAATTCGACAAGAAGAAGAGGAGCCCCACCGTAGCAAAGTGCCAGTTTGGTCCGCGTACAATTCTCTTGTCAGCCCAACGTTGCCAGTAACCCGCGTGTCAGCGCCTCCTTTGGTTGCAGCTCCAGCGCCCGAGTGGAGTACCTTACTGACAGTGTTACAACAGGCACAAGGAATCACTGCTCAGGTACCTTTTTAATGCAATTGTTCTCCTCGGATTGTATATGCACCTCAGTCTGATCTGTATAAATAATTCCTTATTGCACTTTACGAAATGATGGATCAGTACAAATAACACTCAGGTTCAATTTTCTTGATGGTCGCTGTAGTCGTAGTAAAAGCAGATTCCGTTGCATTTCTAGGTTGTTGGTCAGCAGAGAAAAACTGTCATATCACTCGACATGGGTCTTTACATGCCCGCCAAGAAGCTTCAGATGGTCCATGAGGATCTCAATCACATCGTCCTTCGTCCAGGAGAGTTACATATTCAGATGGCAGATCTTGAGACCATTGGTTCTTATATAGAGGGTAGCGGAATCGACCAGGCATGGATAGAGGCTGACCTTTACAGTCCAACAACCGTAAAGCAGATCATCGAGGGTAATCATGTGAAAAGGGCCGAGACAGCGCACATTATTACGCTGCAGGCCCTTTTCACACTATACCAAGATGCCTTTCTCAGCGGTCAAGAAGGTAATAGTCTTGTAAAAGCTATTATGTTTTCTTCTGAAAACACCAATGCTCAAAGCCTTGATGGCCATATCTCCACATCTGTTTTTACAGTATTGCAAGTTTAATGCTTTATGTTGCAGGTGAATGTAAGGAGCAATTATTGGTTTTGGCGAAAGAGTTGGAGAAGGCATGCGCTGAAGGTGACAGTGAGAAAATAGAAGAGGCTCACAAGGCACTCGAAGATAAAGTGGAGTCCTTGGGAATCATGATGAAGATAGCTGATTTTGACAAAGAGAATGCCAACACCCCGATGTTTCAGGTTTTCCGACAGTACATGACGATGGTACTAGAAATGATGATGTTTTTTCGTGCTGTTCGAACTGCAGACTGGCTGCTTCATCTACAGGCCCTTGAGAAGTTCACTAAGTACTACTTCGCCCACGACCGTCTCAGCTACGCCCGGATGATACCTCTCTACCTTGCAGAAATGAAAGCCCTCCCACTTAATGACCCAGATGTTTACCGCGAGTTCCTGGATGGAAATTGGGTTGTGAATAAGAACCAAAGTGTACCATTCTGTGGCCTTGGGGCTGATAATGGATTGGAGCACATCAACAGGTCTACGAAAGTCAGCGGAGGAGTGGTTGGGATAACGCTAAATCCCAGTGCTCGAGCGAAGGTTTCTTGATAGCTCCAGAGTTGGCCCGCTTGGCCGAACAAGCTAAAGATATGGCAGGGGTGTCCGTAAAGATTCAAGACCGGCACCAAAACCTCACCACCTCAGTGCTAAATCGTGAAGAGGCGAGCATCGTCAAGCTGAAGACTATAACTGCAAACTACACCAACCCGTTTGAGCAGACTGGAGAAGAACTGTACAATCTTTTAACTAAAGTAGTAGTGTCCGAAGACGTGAAGAAGGACCTCTGCGCGCAAAGTACTGAAGGCTACAACCTCCTTGAGAAGTTTGTGACAGAGCGTATTCAGAAAGGCACCTCCAATCTCTGGTCTACTATGAAGAAACGCAATCTTCTGACATGGAAATCGACTGGAAGGAAAACAAAGGTTAAAATGAATAATACTGTTATAGAACTAAAGGAAGATCGGAGCTTGTTTGCTCGTTTGACAGTCGTCTGTCAAAGCCGCCCGGAAATCAATGTACGAGAAGCTGTTGGCATTCATGAATTCAATGTAGTCCCAAGATCGCTATTTGCAGCTGATGGCTCCATGTTGTACTGCTCCGCCAAAAGTGCACTAATGCCCCTCTTAGAAAAGGAGGCAACGTCATCGGATACAAACCGCACAACGGAAGACGGGAACCCACATCAGAAAGTGGACATCGTGGATGGCATGGCATTACTTCAAGCTCTTGACAAGAACCCCACCATCACAAATTGTGCAGAACTTGCTGACCATTTCACAGAAAAGCTCTTCCAGAAACATGACAACTGTGTGGAACTGCACCTTATTTTTGATAGATATGACGTCCCCCTCTCGTTGAAGACAGCCACCCGTGTACGCCGCCAAGGCGACCAGCAACCTATCGCCTACCACATCACAGATACCACCCTCATCACAAAGATCTCAATGAAGCGACTGCGCTCCCACACTAATACAAAGAGGGATTTGACGTCGTATTTATCTGAAAAGGTACTGAGAAGAGCAGAGGAGCAGAGGAAGAATGTGGTCGTGTCTTGGGCTTGTGAGTGTCGCGCAAGCCACAAAAATGTAGCTCACTTGGAGAGCGATCAAGAAGAAGCGGACACAAAATTGATTCTACATGCTGCAGATGCAACCGCACAAGGGGCCACAGAGATCAACGTCTTTTCTCCTGACACAGATGTTTTTATTCTGCTTTTGCGACGCTACCCAGAGCTCTGCCGTGACGTCAACTTCATTACGGGAACAGGTCAGAGACACAGAGTTATCAAGTTGCAACCGATTGCTGAAGGACTTGGCAGGAGAAAGATTGGTGCACTTCCTGCTCTTCATGCTATAAGTGGTTGTGATGTGACAGGTAGTTTTGCAAACAAAGCTAAACCAACTTGGTGGAAGATCTTCAAGGAGGCTGACGAGAACACCATCTCTTCCCTTGCGAATCTTGGAACAAGAGAGCAGCCCAGCATGATGACAATGCAGGCCATCGAGAAACTAGTTTGCCAGCTATATATCCAGGGCACTACCATTGGCAGCGCTGCAGAGCTGCGATGGCTGCTTTTCCGCAGGAACCAGGCCCAATCTGAAAGGCTGCCCCCGACGCAAGCGGCGCTCCGACAGGCAATCATGATGGCAAATTACCAAGCTCTGATTTGGAACAACGACATCATTGCAAAGTCGGAGCTCCCCTCCCCGGACGAGTTTGGCTGGAAGCGAGAGGAAGACAAATGGGTGCCAGTAATGACAACGCTGCTCCCTGCGCCAGAAGCTGTCATCGAGTTAGTAAGATGTGGTTGCTCAAAGAGCCGATGCTCATCAAGCAGATGCAACTGCAAGAAAGCTCAGCTGAGGTGCACCGATCTTTGTGGCTGCTCAAATGACGAGGAACCATGCGACAACTGTACCGCAGTGGGGCAATCAGATGCAGATCCTGATTACGATTCATCAGATGAAAACTAGAACTGAACTGTCCAGCAGAGCAGAGAACACTTTCCTTAGACCAGTTTTCGTATTAAAGGAAAACAATTATTACAATTTTGTAGATAAATTAGACGGTTTATTGGAATTTTCTGCCAGAGCCTCGTTTTCATGCTATCGTTACCACGTGATCCCCAACGTTAAATATGAATCACGGAGATGCCGAATAACAAATGTCTGTGGTTTTGGGTAAAGTTCGTTCAAAAACAATAGCGGTATAGCATTTTTATTACAAGAGCCTCGTTTTCATGTTAGCGAGATCACGTGACTGGCTTATGGCATTTAAATGGTATCATAATGATCAGCTCATTGAAATTTACAATCTCTGTGGTTTTGGTGCATTTTTGTTGAAAAATGAGTTAGTAATGGCCATTTTCGTATCAGAGCCTCGTTTCCATGCTGAAAAATGACGTCCGTCACTAAAATCACCCTTACGGCGCCCGGTGCGGGATACGAAAGTGCCACCAAACTTTTTTGTGCTCTTTAAGGTCCTCTTAACACATTGGGATGGGTGGATTGATTCCAGCCTGAAATTCCCACGGGATTACACTGGCTGCCGGACTAAAAAGAGTTAGACGAAAAAAAAAACTGGCTTAGATAGGCAATAGCTGCTTAATATTTTCGCCATTTCCTTTTTACTCGACATAAGTAATAAAGAATTTGCCTTGGACGCATGTTGCAGAGACAGTGCGCATGCCGGTGCACACTAGGAACATGTTGCGGGCACATGTAGCAGGGACAAGTTGCAGCGACAGTTTTACTCGTGTGACATTCCCTATATGACTTATGGGATAGCCAATGGCGAGGTTTTATTGGTTCTCGCTATTTTGTAGCGGGGACAAAATTCTGTCCCCGCAACAGAACTTTTTCGCGAAAATGGGGGTATCACACGAGGAAAACTGTCGCTGTAACAGTTCCCGACAACATTTCCCCTAGTGTGTGCTTGCCTTTAAAGTAGACCGCAGAAGATGAAACTGCTTGTATCTATTTTAATTATATATTATATAACGTCAAGGTACTTTTATCTTTAACAGCAATCTGCAGTCAAGGATGCAATAACGGTGGCAGATGTGTACGTCCTAACGAATGCGTCTGTTCCTATGGATGGACCGGATCCACGTGCAGTAAGGGTAAGTGAAGAACCAGGAATCCGTTTCTCGAAGTCCCGGTAACTTTTCGGGCCCGGAGCAAAAATTTAAAATCAAATTCTATAGAACGTGGGCGTAGTTTTTAGCCCGCAAATCAGCCTGACTTGTTTTATCAAATTAGACTTTTATTGCTCAGCTCAGGGACACAATTATGACTTATGGGATAGCCAATGGCGAGTTTTTTGGTTCTCGCTATTTTGTAGCGGGAACAAAATTCTGTCCTCGCAACAGAACTTTTTCGCGAAAATGGGGATATCACACGAGGAAAACTGTCGCTGTAACAGTTCCCGACAACATTTTCCCTAGTGTGTGCTTGCCTTTAAAGTAGACCGCAGAAGATGAAACTGTTTGTATCTATTATAATTATATATTATATAACGTCAAGGTACTTTTAACTTTAACAGCAATCTGCAAACACGGATGCAATAACGGTGGCACATGTGTACGTCCCAACCAATGCGTCTGTTCCTATGGATGGACCGGATA
>OZ024894.1:2966346-2978846 GCA_964017195.1 Siderastrea radians | reverse complement strand
TATCAAATTTAAACATACAGGTTTAAATTTGGTTTCCATAAAATCCGTGAATTAACTAATTAATACAATACTTTAAAATATGTACTTAAACTTAACAATTTACAAGGCGATCTGTAACTAATTACTTTCCAAAGACCTTTCTTCTTTGAGGTAGCGAGGGAGAGTATTCCAGACCTTGACGCCACTGAAAGCAAAACTATTCTTATAGTAATTTGTTCTGCATTTGGGCAGTTCTAGGTCGTAATTAGAAGATCTCAGACCGTAATTGTTTAAGGCGTTATTAGAAGTGAACATTTCGGTAAGGTATGGAGGTTCCAGACCGTTAACGATTTTAAACATCATAATGGCCTTGTGAAATTGTCTCATGGAATTTAACTGAGTCCAGCCTAGTTCCTCAAAAACTTCTCCAGAAGGCTTACTATAAGCAGCACCAGTAACAATACGAGCCGCCCTATTTTGAAGCCTTTGAAGACTATTACTTAATGTGTCACCTATTGAGTCCCAGACAAGACAACGATAACTGAAATAAGGCTCAATAATTGACCTATATAAAGTATCGATGTTCTCACTATTTAGAAAAGGTTTAACCTTTTTCAGTATTCGTAAGTTGGAGAACACTTTTTGCTTTACACTTTGCAAGTGACCTTCCCATGTCAGGTTCTTATCAATATTGACACCTAGGCATTTAGTGGACTCTACTTGCCTAACATCCGTATTAGACAAGGAAAGTTCTATGTTACCGTCAAGAGCGGCAATTCTTTGTCTAGACCCTATTAACATAAAATCTGTCTTTAACAAATTAAGAGTAAGTTTGTTGACATTAAGCCAGGCGGCAATTTCATTAAGATCATTACTCATTTTATTTTGCAAAACAGGCAGACTGCAACTTGTGAAAGTTAAGTTTGTGTCGTCGGCGAACAATCTCGCTGTTCCGTACCCTAAGCATTTTGGCATATCATTAACGTAAATCAAAAACAACAGGGGTCCTAAAATGGACCCTTGAGGTACCCCACAGGAGATTGTCTTAGTAGAAGAGACGACGCCGTTAACACAACACACTTGCTGTCTGTTTGCAAGATAAGACTGAAACCAATGTAGAGTAATACCTTTAAAACCGTAAAATTCTAATTTCTTAAGAAGAATCTTGTGGTCAACGGTATCGAAGGCCTTTTTTAGGTCTAGAAATAAGACTCCATTAACCAGGCCCCTATCTATATTGAAACACCAATCATTCGTCATGTCAAGCAGGGCAGATACGGTTGAGTGGAGCGACCTGAACCCCGATTGGCGAGAATAAAGCAATTTATTATTACTAAGGTGACGGTAAATTTGTTCGAAGAGAATTCTTTCAAAAACACGAGCAATGCTTGGTAAAACCGATATAGGTCTATAGTTATTGGCATCGCATTTCTCGCCGGATTTAAAGAGCGGACAGACCTTTGCAACCTTCCAATCGCTAGGAAATTCACCCGAGGCGATGGAAAAGTTAAAAAGATCAGTTAAACTCTTGTAAATAACAGGTGCGGCTAATTTCAAAATTTTATTTGAAATTTTGTCAAGGCCAGTAGCTTTCGCAATTTTGACTGAACTTAATAACTTTAAGACCTTGGAGGGGCCGATATTTTTAAACTGAAAACTCACAGAATGTTTTGTAAGGTAATCTTCTGGCTTTTTGTTGATAGATAGGTAGATAGATAGATAGATAGATAGATAGATAAAGTGTCAATCACAATAACAAAGAGAGAGATAAGAGGAATAAGAAAATGGTAACCAAACTAAAGTGACAATTGGTATGCAACGTTCCGACGTAACAAACTCCCCAAAGAGAGCCCCTGAATGATCCCATGAAAAACCCATATAATTTCTCAAACTCGCCATCGTAGAAATTCTACCTAACATGAACAATATGGAGCAACATAAACATGTGTGGTTCTGACAATTTAATTTTCAGTGTTTTAACTAAATATTATATGGTTCCTTGTTTGTTTGTCTTCATATGTGTTTGAGAAACTTAGAGAAACTACTGAGAAACTTTCAACAATAAAAATCTATAGAAAATGCGCTCTAAAAGTTCGAGTTTTGTAAACGCTGGAAAATAGAAGCATCCCAAAATAGCTAAACCAGACGAAATAAATAAGTTAACTAAAAATGCAACTTTATCGTTTGTGCTTGGTCACGTTTTAGGATCAAGTTTACTGTTAGCGCATGGTAACAGTTGGGATCAACTTTATGGTTTGCGTATGGCCTCATTTAGTTATCAACTTTTTGGTCCGCGGATGGTGACATTTTAGGATCAGCTTAATGATTAGTGCATCCACACATTTTGAGATCAAGTTTATAGATGGAGGATGATAAAATTTGCCCTATGCTAACTGTGAGAAATTAGAATCAAATACTCAGGAATTCTTTACTAAGGAAGCAAACGAAAATTAGGATTAGCTGTTCGAAATTCTAATTCAGTCGAGTATCCTGCAAGATAGACTTTCTCTTTTCTGTAACATGTCACCCAAAAGAAGTTCATTCAATTAGCAGGTCAATCAGTGAAGAACACGTTGTAGAAATAAAGAACTCTCTCATGCTTTGTTTATCTCAATGTTGAAAGTGAAACCTAATATATAGATTTAGCCAAGCCTTAAAGCGGAGCCCCCAAGGAATAAACTGGTGTATTTGTTCATTTCTCAAAAATAGTCCTGAAACTTGTCGGTACGAAACATATTTCGGGGCTTTTTTGGCTCGTCCTCTTTCGAAAAATGTTTGTCAAAAAGCCCGAAAGTGTTCTGAATTGTCCTCCAATATTCTGGGGATCTGTTGTGTAAAACCAAGCTCGAAAGGTCATTCTAGAGGCTGAGCACAGCTTGATTATTATTTTTTCGGGCATCAAACTGAACACATATTTTACTCACGACCCGCTTGCTTGGCTTTTGCAACGTTTCCATATCCTGTCATTTAACTGTCAACGCTTGTCAAATCTCCTTGGATTAAATTGGCTGAACTTGAACGGCACTCATTTACAACAACAAAATATAACTTACTCTGAAGTAAATGGGTTATAATTTTGGGTTTTCATCGCGTCGGATGTTAACAAATGACACGAACATGTTTAAACTCTATGTCATACGTTTTGCGGCTGCAAAGTGTTTAAGATTCGGGCGCTTTTACAAATGCACAGAACTGTTTTGGGAAGCTTTAAAATAGGTTTAAACCTACAACTGCTTCCCTTATAGTTTCTTAAATAACTTTTATATTTCGTTCTCTAACTAGGGACCATCAAAATTAAAAACAAACAAACAAACACCAAACACGCCTTAAATTATGGCATGAGTTTTACGGCTGCGAAGTAAGCTTATATAAAGTTAGGCGCTTTGAGGAACGCACAAAACTATTTTTGGAAGCTTTTCGGATAAAATAGCTTTAAACGGACAACTGCTTCGCTTAAAAGATTTTTACTACTGAAAACTTCTAGGACAAGAAATCGACAATTGCACAAAGAGATGGACCCGACAGTCAATATTTTAAACAACTATTCGCCGAAATCGCACCGAAGTGATGCTTGTGCTGTTGACTTGTGACTGTACATATCTACTGTTATGAAAAAACAAACACAAAATCTTGTTATATTACGGTACTACTCTATACCATCATCAGTCTAAAGTAACGTACAAAGATCGTTGATTTAAATACTACAATAGGTGTTACATAGTAGTAATACACAAGTGAAAGGAAAACAATAGCGGTACTCAGGAGGAAAAGCTTATGCATGAGTCAACGAAAACCCCGACCCGCCCCTCCTTCCCCCCCCCACCCCGGGTCAGGGTGAGGATTAGAAGGGAATAGTAGGGGATTCAGGATACAAAATCATGCCCGAGAAGGTGGGGGCATTGGAAGTGTGCAGTAAATTTAGCTGAGCCCTGAGGGCATAGGTGGAGATGTGGAACTGCATTGTGAAGTTGTTATCATTCTTGCTGGGAGCTGTTCTAAAACACAACAAGCCCAACACCATCTTGTATTTCACTCAGTATAATAAAATTTTATACTAGATCCTTCTTATGTCGACGATGTAATTGTCATTTCCTTATTCGTATATTTTTATTCTTATTGATTTTAAGAGGTTATAGAATTTAGTACTTTTTACATCTTATATCTTTTTATCAATTGGGTTAAGTTTGTTTTGTAATGATTTTAGGATGTTATTATACCCCTTTTTGTATTGTAAATAATTTATTTTTCAGGGCTCCTATTGATAACAGAGTCTGCTTTGACTCTGAAGGGATTTCCCTGAATAAATAAAGGTGTTTACTTACTTCCTTAGACTTGTTTTGCAATAATGGGTTTAAAGCTTGCAGCAAATATCCAACAGTCGCTAAGCTATTAAAACTATTAAGATCCTTCACAGTCTTTAGTTCTACTGCCAGGGTCAAGGTGATATGGGTGAAGAAAGACACTGGTAAAGAACCTGGGCGACTGAAATGTGCCGTGGGCTAGTAGATTTTTGGAGCTCACTTGCCCGGGTGCCTGGTGGCTAGTGACTCAACTCAGCAGATGTGGAACCCTGGGGGTGGGGTTATTAGGTAATGTTTTGACTCAAGAAGGCATCCCCAGGGTTTTTTCCAAATCCCCACCTTGTCCCGGGGTGGAAGGGGGGGGGGGGTTCGGGGTTTTCGTCGACTCATGCATTAGTTCTCTGCTGGCTTTTAATCCTTTGTTAGAGCGATAGTGACAAGCGCTTGATGTAGTAGGCTGCAAAGGTTGTCTACTTTTCTGGTTTGTTACAAACAATGCATTTAATCTGCTGTTCCGGCCCACGGCTCCCATAACATCAGCCAACCCTTTACGTTTATCTACCTTTGCGATTCATTTTACGGGGAAAGGCTCCCATATCGCGTACCACTTTCTTTCTTTTTTCCGTTTTCTTTTCAGATATTGATGAGTGTAGTACTTTTCATGGTTGTCAAGAGAAGTGTGTAAATACTGTTGGTAGTTACGTCTGCTCTTGCTCACAGGGATACAAGTTGGACGCCAATCAAATAACATGCACAGGTAACGGAGGTTAACGTGTACGTTAGATTTGAGGCTGTCAGGCTGGCGTTTTAGTCGTCATTTGTTACGCTCGTGTGGTGTTTGTTGGCAAGCAATTTCATTCTATGCTTTCTTCAGTCGTACTCCCATAAATCACAGGCTCCTGTCTGAAGCCAGGAGAAAGATGCCGAGGGCAACCGGCCTTGCGATGGACCAGCAATGCATTTAGGGCAGTACTTTAGCAAACTAAAGTGAAAGAGAACCTAGGAGTACATGGGATAAATAAATACCGTGTGGCACTAAATGTTTGCAGGGTTTTTTTTGACGATCCGGAAAAAAGTTACCGCAAACATTTTCTCCGCCAAAATTCAGTCTACTCGAAATTATTTGCAAACATCAACTTTCTATGTGATGCAAGAACGTGTTGCGGTGACGGTACACTACATGTATTTAGCTGCTAAAAGCTTTACAGAAAAGGATCGTCTAAAGGTAGTCCTTAATTGATTAAGTGATTAACATGTTTGTCACCTGTATTTCAATTGCATGTACTGGACTAAAAACCGAAAATGACATAATTCGAATTGAACGCGACTTCCTGAAAATCGCAAGAATTTATCCCCAGCAAGAAAAACCAGTCCTTCCCAGTCACAAAACTTAGCTCTCGCAAAACACAAAAAATCGCCCACTTGCAAAGTAAAACTCTCGCAAAAAGTTAGTGCTTTACGGTAACCAGGTTTATCCCAGGTAATCAGGAAAGGACGTTAAAAGTATTTAAAGTTTCACTTGGGGCCTAGCTGACCGTCGCGACCGAAGCTTCTGTAGAATGAAGCAAAAAGAGAGTAACTCGACTCCCTCCTGGACGGGGTACCAGTCTATCACAGGGTTATCTCCAGCATGTTTTCGCAGGCACCCAATTATACACCAGAGTGGAGGGAGACAATGTGGAGGCAAGTGTCCTGTCCAAGGAAGCAACTTGAGAATGTTGGGATGTTTCTCAAACCACCAACCCTCCTGAATCTTCCATATTAGCGTTAGTCAAAGGGCGAAAGGGTCATCGGCGAAAGCTCTCACGTGTTACCCTCTTTAAATAAAGTCTCTTACTTAACGTCCAATCAAAGTCCCACACTCTTAAGCTAAAAACCTACGTTTTGAAAATTAAATGCTAAAGGCATGACATTACTTTTTTCAGATATCGACGAATGCGCCGCTCAAAATCTAAATGGCACGACAAAGACAGTTACACTCGCTGGCTGTGAACAAAAGTGCACCAATGTCGAAGGAAGCTTTCACTGTTCTTGCAGAGATGGGTACACCCTTATAAATGACAAGAAACACTGTAAAGGTAAAAACAAAAAAATGCGAAAGATGTGTATACAAGTGGATTTCAGTCAAGTTGTAAAGATGCTGGGGATAAGTTTGTTCTCCTTTATACGTAACATGACGTTCTCAGAAAGTAGCCCTATTAGGTTGGCGCCAACATGCAGTGGATACTCCACCTCAACTTGTGAACTTTTCAGTTACTTTGGAAGTGCCGAAATAAATTCGAATGCCGTGTATACGAGACGCTATTTAAGAAGCTTATTCCACTGCTAAACGTGCCGTCTGATCCAATGAAAAGAAAGCCGCATTTCCCTCGCCTTCTGTGAAACATTTGTAAATCATGATGGTTTTTTTTAATAAGATGCACTAAGGTTTTCTCCCGTGTGTTTAAATAAAGTTAAGGAAAAAAGTGTTAACAATATTATCGGTTGCCAATATTGATATGGCGGGCCATCGCTGTCAAAAGTAGATATCCATGATATCATGAATGATATCATGATATCTGCCTAATATCGTGATATCGTGACGTTAGGATATCACTACGATAAGATCTCGTTCAATTGGTAAACCATTTAGCAAATGTATTGTTATCAGTGTTATTTTTAATGTCTGACTTTTGAAATTACCACGTACGCTGAGTTGACTTAAACTACGACCATCAGTAATCGGAAAAAAGCGTGTGTCATTTTTACTTCTGCGAACCGTGACTTTGTCCGCGTGCTGGGCGTGCTTCAAGATGACCTTGAGGCCTGTACAGGCGTTAATCCTTCTCTTGGGATGGACATTTGTGCTCTGGAAAGAACAATACTGTATGGGCTAGCTTTGCTAAGTGTGTGGTTCTACTCATGCCGGGGGGGGAGGTACTCCCGTCAATTTAGGATAGGTGTGTGCCGCCAAGGTTCTCAAACCCTGACCCTATTTAAGGGTAGAAAATCGAGAATTGATACCCTTTAAAGGCTCAAAACCAAGAAATGGCACCCTATTTAAGGGAAACAAGATAACTCATAATTCTGTAACTAGGTGGTGAGGAGCGCCAACACAAGCTATAAACGTCCTATTAAAATCGCATTGTTAAACTTTAATATATAGATTTAGCCCAGCCTAAAAGCGGAGCCGCGAAGGAATAAACTGGTGTTCGTTTCTCAAAAATAGTCCTGAAACTTTTCGGTCTGAAATATATTTCGGGGCTTTTTTGTCTCGTTCGCTTTCGAAAAGTGTTTCTCAAAAAGCCTGAAAGTGTTCCAAATTGTCCTCTAATATTTTGGGGATCTGTTCTGTAAAACCTGAAGCTCGAAAGGTCATTCTAGAGGCTGAGCACAGCTTGATTATTTTACTCACGAGCCGTCTTGCTTGGTGTTTGCAATGTTTCCATATCCTGTCATTAACTGTCAAGGCTTGTCAAATCTCCTTTGATTATTGGCTGTTTGCTTGAATGAACTTGAAACGGCGCTCATTTACAAAAACAAAATAAAAAAAATTTTCGACTGTTTAAATGGGTTATCTTCATCGCGTTCTGATGTTAACAAATAACATGAACTGCCACTAAATAAAAATATTAGTCTGGTCAAAAATTTATACTGACATTTCACCGGCATTTTACTGGGATTACCCGAAAGAAAGGATCTGGGGAGCTTCGAAGCACTTGTAATAAACTTTTCGAAGAAATGTCTCGCAGGTTTTAGCGGCCGCGAAAAAATTCAAGCACTTTGAGGAACACACATTACTTGCCGGATAAAATAGCTTTAAACTCAAAACTGCTTCGCTTATAGTTACTTAAGTAACCCTTATATTTCGTTCTCTAACTTGAGACCATCGAGATTGAAAACATACAAACAAACAAACACCGTCCAAACATTCTTAACTCTGTGGCATAAGTTTTGCGGCTGCAAATTGTCTAAACCTCGAGAGCTTTTAAAAATGCACAGAACTGTTTTTGGAAGCTTCTTGGATATAATAGGTATAAACAGAAACTCATAAGGACTTGAAACGTGTAACTCACATATATAGGTTTTGAGCGATGCTCGTAATTATTCATTTTCGCAAGTACCATATTTGGAACATGAACAGAGGGAGAGCTGACCAATCAATCTTCGTGAACGACGTGACATAATTTTACACCAAGTTTGCGCACTTGTTCATAGATTAATGGCCGACAAACTCCAACAAACTGGGGAAAATGAAGCCGAAAAACTTTCAAACGTAGGAACGACAAAGCGAAAAGAAATACCGGTTTCAAAGACCGAGCAGGAAATCTTTGAGGCAAAAAAAATTAGTAATTGAAACAACGTGGAGCAAAGCGCTGGGTTAAGAACTAAATCAGACTGTGAAACCAAACCAAAATAGTCTAGCATTGTTTTTATGATTTCAATCCGGCTTCTTTCACCGTCGCACTATCAACAAATGTTCACAAAAGGTAGATTTTATACGGAAACTTTTGACACCGAAATATCAAAACAGGATACAAAAATAAAACACAGTAAAATTGAAGAGAACCGTTTAATAATATTGAAGTGTCATACGTTTTCAGTGATTCGGTACCAAAATCAAGCTAAATATATAAGCAGAATAAGAGAGGACGACTTTTTCTTCGGCTATATACTACAAAAACAACATCGTTTTACCTGCAGTCGATGTAGCTCTGAGTTCAAGCAGCTCCAAATGTTCAAATAAAGAGAACGTAATTCAAAATAAGTTGAATGATCGCTTTCCCAGTTGTTTGATTCATTGTTAACATGTTTTTTTGCCACATCCCGTCCGAGGCCTCTGAACCTGGAACCACTACGTTCTGTGTTCGTTTCAACTCTCCATCTACAATGTTAGAATCATACAGCTTCAATCCGCTTTGGGCAATGAATACAACAATTTTTTCAGGAAACATCAAACCTGTACCACATTTTAGAGCCAATAATTGTACGACTTTTGCGAAAAAACTTATTCCTGGACGTTCACTGCGGAGCAGTTTCATTGATCCATTCAAGTTTGCAAAGAAACGCTGCAACACTTCGCAAGGTTTTGGCGCCTTAAACTCGTGCGTGGACTGGAGCAAGGGGTCTCCAAATATGGTACTTAGAAAAATGAATGTTTACGAGCATCGAACGTGAGTTACACGTTTCAACTCCTTATGAGTTTCTGGTTTAAACTGACAACTGCTTCGCTTATAGTTTTCAAATAACTGTTATATTTCGTTCTCTAACTAGAGACCACCAAGATTCAAAACAAAGAAACGCCAAACTCGCTTTAATTAAATTATACCGGCATAAGTTTTGCGGATGGGAAGTAAGCCTATATAAAGTTACGCGCTTTGAGGAACGCACAAAACTGTTTTCGGAAGCTTTTGGGATAAAATAGCTTTAAACCGACAACTGCTTCGCTTAAAAGATTATTACTATTGAAAACTTCTAAGACAAGAAAATCGACAGTTGGACAAAGAGATGGACCGGACAGTCAAAATTGAAAGCAAATCTTGTGCAGACTTGTCTTGCAGCTGTGCTTAGACCTACTGTTATGAATAAACAAGCACAAAATAATGGACAGAGAAATCATTTTTGAAAAAAGTTTATTCGAAAGCCTGTAAGTTTATACTTAAATGCAATTCGCGTTACACTTCCAAAATCGTAGGTCGGTCCACGCGAGTGAAATCGGCTGAGCATGGCAAAATATTCAAGAATCCGTCACAAATCTGAGCGCGTTTTCTAATAATTTTTTAAAGTCAAAAGTAAATGACCATTTCAAAACGTAATTTCTTTCATCGTAATACTCGAAATCATGTACCTTAGACCCTTTAAAAACTTCACTTACTCGATTGTGTTTCAGAACAGGGCAAACCGCCTCCGCCGCGAAGAAAACAAAGCGATGAAGTCCTTTGAATTCAGCTGTCGTAACTTGAAGTTTTCTCCTTCTACCAGTATTCTTTTGAACTTTTTCTTTCCATTTGTAGATATTAGATGTTTTTTTGTCAAGTATAAGACTTCAGTACTCTCGAGCAATCGTTAAATGCTAAAGAAGCTTAAGCTCTTAAAGAAACCTCTTTTTCAAAAGCGACGATGGACATGCGATTTCCCGCCAAGAAAAACGCCGGTGCCCAAAAGCACTACGCGATTTCCCGCCAAGAAAAGATGCATTCTCTACCCCCGTCGGGTTGTTTTGGGACCCCCATCTCCCTCCCACAGAGTCTGTGCGGACGGACGGAAGTACGGATGAAAGGACGTACGGACAGACGGTCACTTGACTACTACGTCACAACCAAAATTTCTGGGATTGATAGGTTACTAAATTTCCTTAGTAATAGAGCTCCGCTGGCGGGCTTTGCCCGCAGGCTCCGCTATCATCAAACTACATCAGGCTATTATCAAACTACCAATAACCCACGTTTTAACAATCGCTAATTTTGAGTGTTTCTTTGAGTTCCAAACATTTTCCTTAATATATAGATTTAGCCAAGCCTAAAAGCGGAGCCCCCTTTTTGTTTTGTCTGTTTTTTTCTTTTTGTTTTGTTTTTGCTGGCCGTTATTAATTTGTGAAAATACTCTCATTCAAGTCGTTAAATTAAAAAAAAAAAACAAAGAAAAAATTCCTGCTCCCGCTGAGTGTCGAGCCCGGCTCGTCGGCGTGCGATGCCGGTGACTAGTCTACTAGGCCATGGGCGTTTAACGTCATTTTAAAAGTTAATTTTAATACTCATTTCTTTCTTCGTGACAAGCTGCTTATCAGCATGAAAATGCTGGTGTTTTTCCTGGCAAAATGTGTTCGAAACGCCGTAAAAATCATGGTTGTGGATAGAAAAAACCAAAAAGCACTAGTTCTGCTATATTTGGAGACGAAGCCGCTGCGAAAAGCTGCGAACTCAAGCGGTGTGCCGACCGAGTTTGAACAGAACCGACGAGGCAAATTTCAACTTTTTGCCTGAACTTTATCGCCTAATTTCTTTCGCCAAAATTGAACTTTTCCCCTTAGACCAAAAAGACAACTGAGTGTTCTTTTGAACTTTTTTTTTCCATTAACAAATTTGTTTTTGACTTTTGTTGTCTTTGCTTGTTTTGCTACAACGCGGGGCAACATGCGATTTCGCGCCAAAAACACACGGGATTCAGCGCAGGGTTATATCCAGTGTATGAAGTGTATTGGTAGCCCTCTGGTGCGGACGGATGGACGTACGGATGTACGGACGTACGGACGGACGTTCACGTGACTGTTACGTCACTACCAAAATTTTTTGGCTTGATAGGTTACCAAATTTCCTTAGCAATGGAGCTCCGCTGACGCGCTAGCGCGCTGGCTCCGCTATGAAGTAAATCTGTTTCTTAGAACTAAAAGTCAATACTATTGATCTAAGTTTCCTTTCTCGTTTATATTTGTCTTTAATGTTAGAAATGTTTTTGTTTTACAATTTTTAATTATCGGTGACAATATTAATGCGAGAAAGTAGAGTTCTGAGAGCTTGTGCACTCCATCACGTTTTACGTAATCTATGCTTTATCACGTTTTATTTATTGTATGCTTGCCGTTGTGACCATTAAGGAGCCATTAGGTGGACGTTCCATTCTAATGTTACACTTTTACGTAACAACATTTCGAAACCTTTTGTTTATAATTGTTCTCTTCTAAACCTTTTTTCTGTTAATCATTTTGAGATAATGTTTCTGTAAGTCTGATCATTTTGATTTCGAAGTTCAATAAACCAATTAGCAAACTTCTGAGAACATTCCTTGCAATAGCCACTGATTTCAACTCGAGATAACGTGGCTGTAAACCATTTAGAACTCCTAACTGGTAGCAATCATATATTTTGAGATAATTTCCCTCGAACATATTTAGTATTAGTATTCTGTTTTTGACCTTTGTTTAATGAAGTAAATCTGGATGTAAGTTTCCTCTTTTTTTAATATTTCTGTTTATCTTTTGAATTATTTTTGTGTCCTATAGTTTTTGGAGAGCTTCTGTTCATTACGCGTAAACACTATCAAAGTAATTTATCCTTGGAGTTGGGATCATTACGAGGGCGTTCGATTCCTATGTTACATCTTCAAGTCACAGCATTTCCAATTTTCTGTTGACCTTTCTTCTATTAATTAAATCTGTTTCTTAAAACTCGAAAGTCAATTACGTTATAATTATGTTTCTCGTTTTGTTTATTTGTATTTCTTCTTTTAAATTATCTTTCCGTC